>ML788608.1:118621-141975 GCA_009831015.1 Picea engelmannii
AGGTGTGCCAAGGCCATCCACTAGTATGAGGGGTTGGGGTTGTTCTTTATCTCAAGCATAATCATTTTCTTTATGTTAGATATTCCCTAGGGAGAGGAACCAACAAAAAATATGAATTCATTACTTCGCACACCTTATTGGAAGCTGGTTCAAAGAAAAGGGTAAAAACATTATACATTCTAGGGGAATCCAAACTTGTTATTGATTGGGTCAGGAAGAAGGCCTCAGTCACTAATGTAAAGCTGACACCTCTTCTTCGTAATATCAAGAGTTCCCTTCAATCCTTCTAATGGATCTTGTTTTTCCATATCTATAGAAAACTCAATGTCAAAGTTGATGATTTGTCCAAGGAGGCTATGTCTCTTCTTGTGGGATCTTTGGGGTTTTATGAGTTCATAGACAATGACAAGACATAAGCCATGGGATTCTAATTTTAATTCAGGTGTATGTGGGAATGATAAAGGGTCGAAAAGTTGTCTTGATAGGACAATGGTAAGGATGTATCTATTTTGGGGTGAAAGATTGAAATCATTTTGATGTAACTTGTATCAAAGCCTAGTTTTTTTGTAGTAGGCAGATTTCTGAAAAGATGTAAATGGTGAAGCAGTGTTATAAGCAAAAAAAAATGACTTTTTTTTTTTAAGACTCGTAACATGTATATTCATCATTCTAGAATATAATTTTTTTTTTAATGAAAAAAAAATTATATATCATTTTAAAAATTGATTAAATTAAAAATAACTATGTTTTAAAAATATTCAAAAAACAAATTATACCAATTTAATTAAAATATATTTGGAAAACATAATTTTAAAAACTTCACCCCAAAAATATATATAATAATAAGGGTGTCGTATCTCGAGAATATTGTTACACTTACTATTATTTTTGTGATTTTAAACTAAAATTTCAAAACTTTTAACACTTCTACATTAAATGTTTGTCCAAATTTTATCAATTAAAATAAAAAGATACATACCACCTAATCTTGAAATATAAGTAGAAAAACAAATTAAATATATGTTATAGTGGCGTGAAAAAACACCATTTTTTCTATGGTATAGAGATTAATACAATATAATGATTTTCTTCTCAGAAAACCAATACTATATAAATTATTTTAAATCTTGAATGAGGAAATTTAATTAACAAACCAATATCATATAAATTTTGAAGAAAAGAAATTTAATATCTAATAATAAAAAAGTTAAAGAATTATTGAATAAATTTCAATATTTTTACTTTGGAATATGGATGATTTTAAGGATGAAAATTACATCAAAATATAGAAATTAGGGTTAATATTACTAGTCCTTAATATGCAAATGTAAAATGTTTGGAGATAGATTTGTAAAAATATTCAAATTTATAAGGATTTTATATAGTTTCTATAAAATTTCGGTGATTTTTAAGGTAAAATAATTTTAGTTTGTGAAATTTGGGCCACTCGTTTTTAGAAACTTGAAACCTCGATTACAAAGTCATGTCCTTTTATGTTATTTATTGAAGATATTATAATTTGTGTTTATTAAGATCTACGATTCTGAAAGGAGACATTGATGAGGTTTTGATACCCAATTTTGAGATTTAAAAGGTTTTGGTAAGAATTTCTAATTGTTAGAAATTGTGAAAAGTTGCAGTGGACTAATGCTATTTTCTTCTTCTTCTTGTAATTGTGTTGCACTTATCACATAAATGAGATTCATAATTTACTATATTCATAATTAAATAGAAAGTGAGTTTTTATGGGACATATGTAGAATCTTGTTCTTACTATACGAAAGACAAGCTTGTTAAGAATACCTTACAACTCTACTTGTAAAATAGACTAAAAAACACTATTGAGAAAACAAATATCGATAAAAAAAATCACTTGAAATAACATGTTCTTTTTGCATACGTTTCAACATAAATTGATACTCAAGACAAACCACTTAAAATCCCACATATACTTTTTGACACACTTATTTCCCTTGGTAACGAATGATTAAGAAATATATATAAAATTTAAGAATACCTTACAACTCTACTTGTAAAATAGGCCAAAAAAACATTGTCAAGAAAACAAATATTGATAACATCTTCTTTTTTCATATATTTCAACATATTTTTATTGATACTCAAGAAAAACCCCACTTAAAATACTGCATATATTTTTTGTAAGACTTATTAGTCCCTGTCGTAGGCATAGAGGGACTATAGCGATTGATAATTTGTTGACCTCACATTAGTTTGTTCTTTGACCTCAAATATTTGCATAATATCTATTGTTAGAGCTAGGGAACTAAAAACATTGAATTTTATATAATAAAAAGTACCATATATGTAGTGATCTGATTAGAAAATAGATTGGAGGTCTTATTTCCAGCTTCACTATTCCCAATGTTTTATATGTTAGCATATCCAAACTTTTTCATAGTCTACGGTCTTTTTGAATCATATATTTTTCTTATACATTGCTTGAAGGTGAATTAATGCTAGCATTAGTTCGAATGTTTGTCTTAGCATTTTTATGCTAGCATTGTCGTAGATCATATACGATTATTTTTTTATTTGTACTAATCATATTGAAATGTTTAGATATCCAAGATTTATAGTGATCGATAATTCCAAAGTTTATAACGTCCTTGACGCATGTATTTGTATTGAAATGTATTGACACTTTTTTTGAGGTTCTTGAATAAGTCTGAGAGCTTAAATGTTTACATGACGTGAGGTCCTCCAACAGGCTTGACATCTTAAATGTTTGCATACCACGAGGTCCTTAGACAACCTGACAGACTTAAATGTTTATCTAAATACACTTTTTGGAGTACATTTTTCCTCGAAAGTTTCCATACAATGTTGTAATGATTTTGCACAATATTGTTGTCCACTGCTGGTTGAAAAGGCATTGTATCTTTCATCCTTCTTCTAGCCTTGCAATGCAATTTCGTCATTGTTGAAGCTACATACATTGTTTACTGGTTCGGTGAGTGCTTCTTCTTCGTTGGTTCGGTGGTTGTTACTTCTTGTTGTTGTTTGGTTCACAATTCGACCTGCACTTCTGCCTTTCATCATTTCAGAGTAAGTTTCCATGCCATAATTTGATTTTCTATTCCTTGTTTGTTGTTCAGTGTTTGCAGTTTGCAAGTAAGAATGTTTTCTTATTTCTACTGGCATGCTCATCGTATGTTTTTGATTCATTTTGTGCTTCAACTGCAGTTTCGTAATCGTTGGAGATACATATGTTGTTTACTGGTTCAGTGGTTGTTGCCTGTTCGCTAGTTTGTTGGTTCGTCGTTTGTTGGTTGTGTTTGTTTGGCTCAGGTTTACGCTTTGGGGACTTAGGGCTACAGTTGGTCATGTTCGTGCTTTCTCGCTAGTTTGGTGCTTGTTATTTTCTCTTCTTTGATTCGGCTTTGCAGGGTTGGCGTCTTGTGCCGGTAGTTGGCACTGGTTTTTTTTTGTTGGATTATTATTGTTTTTTTTGGGCGCTTTACGGTGGTAATCCCTTGCCCCCACAAGTCAACATGAAGTTGTGTTATTTTCCCTGTTTGGTGAGGTCAATATCTATTCTGCTGTGAGATTTTGTTGGTGCTTCAATGTTGACATGAAAGAAAATAGTTGCATGGAAAATAGTTCGAGAAGTACATGTGAAGTTGCAATATCCGCTATTTTTTTGTTAAAATAAAACATATGCAGGTTGCATTTATAAACCATGTATGGTGAAATGAGCCCATATGACAATACATGTTCTTTTTCCTCTACACAAACTGGTGTTCCCATGATACAATTTGTCTTGTACTTGAGATATGATATGTACAACAAAGATTCTGCAAAATTATATTTCCATGTCTGGAAGCACATTTGGTAGTTTTCCACGGATAAAGAACAGTTTGTGTAGAGGATAAAGAACATGTATTTCCATCGATGGAAGCATATCTGGATACTTTTCCATAGAAAACCATAAATCGTTAAGCTACGACCATGCAATTTCGTAATATTTTGTGGCTTGTAATATATTTTGGCCAGGGAAAAAAAATTACATATTTACAGCTATGGATGGAGAAGCGCAAAGGTTCATGTTTTTGCCTATAGACTATTCGTTGGGTCTCTTTTACTGCATGTACATATTATTTGTTCTCCGGTGCATACCATCTTCCATTCATGTTCATTATATTGTGTGTGCTCCCACACTCAAACAAACATAATAGCTGGAGAAAATGACGGAGTCTTGACTACATCGGTTGAAGAGGAGATAGAAAGGTGCATGTTTGTACTATTATTTCATATTGCATTGTTTTGTATTTCATTTATTATTTGTATATATGTTCGCCTAGTTTATTGTATGCATATGTTGCGTACCTTCCTACATAATAACTTATCTTCATTACATGTCTTCATTACTAACCTACTTCATGTCCATTGTGTTTTCACTGCATTGCTACATTTAAACAAACAAAATGGCTGGAGAGGATGATGGACTCTTTGGTGGGAATGTAGACGAGGAATTACAGAAGTGGATACCTGTACTCTTATTTCATATTCCAGTGTTCATTTTTTCATTTACAGTCTATATATTTGTTGTTCTTGTTCTGCTTCTTTGCACCTTTTTTCTTTTTCTTTTCTTCCTTCAAATATAATATATTTATGTGTATTCTCATGTGAATCGTATTCTGTTTGTTGTTACATTGGAATAAATAGATCTGTTTCTCTTTCTTTTACATGTTTGTCTTCATACTAACTTTCCTTCATGTCCATTTCATATTCAACATTGCTACCTTGGAAGAAACAGGTTGGTTGGACAGGAAGATGAATTGTTCTGTGCAACAACAGAGGGTTCTGTGGTACAATCTTTGAAAAGGTATACCAAGTGTGATGGTAAATTAAATATAAAAACTAGGTGGGGGCATATAATATTAGACTAAAAAATGATGGTTTGGTAGCAATGGGCCTTTCTGCCATCCCTATTTCTACTTTTTCCATTTTCTATTATCACTTTTGTTTTCTAATTGATCTGCTTAGTGGTGTTTCCGAAAATGCCTTGGTGGGTTGGTTGGTGGACTAATGATTTCACATATATGGTCACACTTCTACCTTATTCCATACTTACCCACTTTATCGATTGTGGGTGTTGGTATGGTGGGTTCAAGATTGCTCACCTACCTTCCAGGGGTATGCAATATATAGATTGGTTGTGGTGCCCTGCCCTCACGCCTTGTTTACTGTTACACATTTTTCCAGTCAAAAAAATCAGATGCATACAATTTTACGCTTGTTTAGTCCTTCTGATGGACAATATACAATGCATATGCTTGTTTAGTCCTGATGTTCATCTACACATGCTTGCATCATAAAAATTTGGACTAGTGACATGGCCATGAGAAATCATTCATCCCAGACATCAGCAGACCAACAAAGCCAATGGTAAAGATGCATACGCTCTGCTCTTAATATGTTTACCAAAAAAATATCCTCAGCTATTTATTCATCTATGGCATGGTGAATATGTTGATGTCATCTGCAATACATGGTTTGCAGTTCACAGGAAGTATCAAAAAGTACAAGCGAGACGTCGAACATAGCACAGGATCTGTAGACTAAGAGGTGTGGTTGCAAAACTCTGGCTCCATAGTTCATCGAAGCTATGCGTGTACTTGTATATTTATGCCATTGAAATAAGAATACAAAAAAAAAATGCACACTACCATTCAATTTAGTTTTCCTGTTCAAAAATTGTTACTAGGCCTAGAGTTGTGACACCCAAAGTACTATCAATAGAGGGCTTGAACAACCGCCAAACTCGACAAGTGTTCATCGGGGACATAATGGTCATCTATAACACCTACTTGGATAAGGAAAACAAAACTAGATCCATTATACATTCTTACATGATAGACAAGGAGGCCATGATGACATTGACACTGACTATTCCTATACAACTTGTCCAAAAACATGTAGAAAAGATATTGTTGGGTAATGGGATATCCATTACAAATTTTAATATATTTCCCAAAACAATATATGACTATGGTGATTGTGATTGGATTATTTCTCTCAATGAAACAACTATTGTGGAAAAAATTCCCGTTGTTTTTTCAGAAGATCGTTTCATCCCGCACATGACTATCAGCTAGCTTGCATGGAGCAGTGATATTTACCCAATCGGAACCATTGGCACAGCTGTCACACTAGCGAGAAAACTTGGCTCACAACACATTCTCCATATAAAGGATGGAGGTTCAGACAACAACAAGGCAATGATACCACTTTCCATATCCATTTTTGTCCTTTACTTTCGCATGTGCATGTATCTTGGGTAACTTACACAAATATTTCACTATTCCATGTTGCAGTTGTAATTTTTCGATACCTATTCAAATTTGTTGTCGTCAATGGAACAACAATTGCATAAAGGGAAGTTTCCACTTATGCTCTTCAAAAATATAACAAAGAAAAGGGATGTTAGAGAAAGGATCTTTCGCACAACCCAAGCAATGTTTGTAACGTAGTTGCGAGAAGATATAGTACATAATCTGAAGAAACTAGATAGCTCTACAACTGTTGTGCATATACATCAACAAAATCATCCTCACTTTGCTTATACAAATAGCTTTCACCAAATTTATGCGGCTTGTTTTATTTNGGGGGGGGGGGGTCAGTTGTGTATTATATTTTTCAATGTATTAATTTCTATGCTCACGTTCCCAGATTGAAGGTGTTTTGGTTGCAGTGAATGCGTACTCGACCCCCTTTGAACCTGTATGTGCGAAATGCAACTCTCTTGATTTTGCCTCTTCTTTGATAAGTGATGATACTATTGATTGTCTGCGATGCAGTGAAAAATGTCCATATATATATGGACATTGCCTCAATGATTCTATCCGAACCGTACAACACCACTGTGCATTTTACAGTTAGACATCCTCTGTTACAAAATGTGCTTCCTCAGTTGGCATAATTTTCGTATGAAACATATCTACAGAAAAAGGAAACCAATGTCTACATGCTGCGCGACTTTCATATACACAACAAATTTACCTTAAATGAGGACAATGCAATTTTGCATATCGGTTGAAGAAGGAAAAAAAAAAACATATCAAACTTTGGCAGGAAAAGAAAATATCTCACGTGTCTCTATAATATTTCTTCAACATCCAGATGAATGTTCATCGAACTCGAGAACTTGAGATTGCATGCACATAAGATTGTTTGGTTCAAAAATGGGAAGCATGGAAGCAAACCCCATATATCCCATGGCCCTGGTTATTTTCTATTGGGAACATATACCAGATGTAAGAGAAAACAAATTTTATGACGTCTTTATTTGTATATCAAATTGTTTGATGCAAAGGTCGATGCGTCCTACTCTATGGAACCTTGTGTGAAATTGCTTGCAGCCTATTTGGAGTTTAGTTGGTTCTTGGTTGTATGCTTCATCTTTCAATTTGTATATCGCATAACTCTGAGTGTTTTTTGGAGGACACGAAACAATAGAATTGCAATGTTTTAGCCAGCTAGCCCGCAAATCTGCCTAATAATTTGTATGGCGTTGTGACGCAAATGTATTATGTGGCTTGTGTTAGCATTTTTCCTTGATCGATGAACTTGGTAAAATTAATCTCCTAGAATAATTTGAAATCAATGAATATATATTGTGCGAAGTCCAATTGTGCTATCATATCAACAAGAGGCCCTTAAAATTCGAATTGGTCATTGTTATTCTTACGGTGATAAACATTTTAAAAACTTTGTTTTGTTTCCTTCATTTTTTTAAAAATAAGCGATTTAACATCCTTTGATAATTTTATGTAATTAAATTGTACAATATAAATATTTAATATTAATAATTTAGTATTTGAAAATAATGTTTTTTAGATAATGTTAGATAGGATGACCATCCATAAACAATTGCAATCTTGATCCCGTCACTCCTGGAGTCCAACTGTCAATTTGTATATCGCGGAACTCCGAGTGCTGTTTGGAGGACACGGGACAATAGAAGTGCAATGTTGAGCCAAACAGCCTGCAAGTTCGTCTGTCAATTTGCACATCGTGGAACTCTCGTTGCTATTTGTAGGACACAGAACAATAGAGGCTCAATTTTGAGCCCACCAGCCTGAGAACTCGTGATCCAAAAAGGTGGCTAAGTATGGAATGACGAATATGTACATGCTTTATAAAATCTCATGTCCATACTTTATAAAAGTACATATTTAGTATGCATTACTCATTTCTCGAAAAATTTCTAGGTGTGAAAGTTGGTGGATGCACGTATTAAGATTTCCATTTACTTTTATATCACTAGCCCGACCGACTACTTCCCCATTTCAAATTGTACAAACTTTTTTGTATAATTAAATTGTACAATATCAATATTTAATATTAATAATTTAGTATTGAAAATAATGTTTTTAGATAATGTTAGATAGTTTATAGGGATTACAATCCGTAAACAATCATAATATTGAGCCTGCCAACCCTAGAGTCCGTCTGTCAATTTGTATATCGCAGAACTCCGAGTGTTGTTTGGAGGACATAGAACAATAAAAGTGCAATGTTGAGCGATCCAGCTCGCAAGTCCGCTTGTCAATTTGTATGTCACGGAATTATGGGTGCTATTTGTAGGGAACGAAACAATAGAGGCCCAATTTTGAGCCCGCCAACCTGGGAACCCGCGATCCAAAAAGTGCCTAAGTATGGAATGCGGAATCCATACATGCTCTATAAAATCTCATGTCCATACTTTATAGTACATATTTAGTATGTATTACTCATTTTTTCAGAAAATTTCTAGGTACGAAAATTGGCAGATTCACACCTTCAGATTTCACTTACATTTATATCACCAACCCGACCGACCGCTTCCCCATTTCATATTGTACAGACTTTTTGGCTCGTATTTTTCTGAATAGGTGAGTTCATGGATAGACAAGTTCAATATTGATCATTTATGTAATTAAATTGTACAATATCAATATTTAATATTAATAATCTAGTACTTAAAAATCATGTTTTTTGATAATGTTAGATAGTTGATAGGGATGACCATCTTTAAACAATGGAAATCTTGAGCCCGCTAGTCCTGGATTCCATCTGCCAATTTGTATATCACGGAAGTTCGACTCCTATTTGGAGGACATGGAACAATAGAAGTGCAATGTTAAGCCAGCCATCCCACAAGTCCTCTTTTCAATTTGTATATCGCGAAACTTTGGGTGTCATTTGTAGGGAACGTAACAATAGAGGCCCAATTTTGATCCTGCCATCCCGAGAACCCGCGATCCAAAAAGTGGCTAAGTATGGAATTAGGGATATGTACATGCTCTATAAAATCTCATGTCCATAGTTTATAAAAGTACATATTTAGTATGTATTACTCGTTTCCTTCAAGTGTTGTTTGGAAGACATGGAACAATAGAAGTGCAATGTTGAGCCAGCCAGTCCGCAAGTTTTCCTGTCAATTTCTGGGTGTTATTTGTAGGATACAGAGCAATAGAGGCCCAATTTTGAGCCCCCCAGACTGAGAACCTGTGATACAAAAAGTGGCCAAGTATGGAATGCAGGATCTATACATTCTCTATAAAGATCTCATGTCCATACTTTATAAGAGTACATACTTAGTATGTATTACTCATTTTTCAAAAAATTTCTAGGTGCGGAAGTTAGTCGATTCACGTCTTCATATTTCACTTACTTTTATATCACCAACTCGATCGATCGCTTCCCCTTTTCATATTGTAATAAATGAATATAAACTTGTCGAAGTCCAATTGTGCTATCATATCAACACGAGGCCCTTAAAATTCAAATAGCCCACAAGTTTGCTTGTCAATTTGTATATCGCGGAACTCTGGGTGCTATTTGTAGGGCACGAAACAACAAAGGCCCACTTTTGAGCTCGCCAGCCCAAGAACCCGCGATTCAGAAAGTGGCTAAGTATGGAATGAGGGATTCGTACATGCTCTATAAAATCTCATGACCATACTTTATAAAAGTACATATTTAGTATGTATTACTCGTTTCTCGGAAAATTTCTAGGTGAGAAACTTGGAAGATACATGTTCTCAGATTTCCACCCATTTTTATATCACTAGCCCGACCGGCCTCTTCCCCGTTTCATATTATACAATTTTTTTGGAATGCAAGTTTCCGAATACACGGGTTTTTCTTTTAAATAAGATATTTAACATCCTTTAATAATTTAATGTAATTAAATTGTACAATATCAATATTTAATATTAATACTTTAGTATTGAAAATAATGTTTTTAGGTAGTGTTAGATAGTTGATAGGGATCAACATCCGTAAACAATTGCAATCTTGAGCTCGCCAGCCCTGGAATCTGTCTATCAATTTGTATATCGCGGAACTCCAAGTGTTGTTTGGAGGACACAGAACAATAGAAGTGCAATGTTGAGCCATCCATCCCACAAGTCCACCTGTCAATTTGTATATTGCGGAACTCTTGGGTGCTATTTTTAGGACACAGAACAGGAGACGCCCAATTTTGAGCTCGCCAGCCCGAGAACCCGCGATCCAAAAAGTGGCTAAGTATGGAATGCGGGATCCGTACATGCTCTATAAAATCTCATGTCCATACTTTATAAAAGTACATATTAAGTATGTATTACTCATTTTTTAGAAAAATTTCTTGGTGTGGAAGTTGGCGGATTCACGTCTTCAGATTTCAGTTACTTTTGTATCACCAACCTGACCGACCACTTTCCCGTTTCATATTGTACAAACTTTCTTGTGTAATTAAATTGTACAATATCGATATTTAATATTAAAAATTTAGTATTGAAAATAATGTTTTTAGATAATGTTAGATAGTTGATAGGGATTACCATCCGTAAACAATCACAATCTTGAGGCCGATGACCCTAGATTCCGTCTATCAATTTATATATCGCGGAACTTCGAGTGTTGTTTGGAGGACACAGAACAATAGGAGTGCAATGTTGAGCCAGTCAACCTGTAGGTCTGTTTGTCAATTTGTACATTGTGGAATTATGGGTGCTATTTGTAGGCCACAGAACAATAGAGGCCCAATTTTGAGCCCGCCAGCTTGAGAACCCGTGATCCAAAAAGTGGCTAAGTATGGAATGTAGGATCCATACATGCTCTATAAAATCTCATGTTCATACTTTGTAGTAGTACATATTTAGTACGCATTACTCGTTTTTCGAAAAATTTCTAGGTGCAGAAGTTAGCGGATTCACATCTTCAGATTTCACTTACTTTTATATCACCAACTTGACCGACTGCTTCCCCGTTTCATATTGTACAAAATTATACAATATTAATATTTAATATTAATAATTTAGTATTGAAAATAATGTTTTTAGATAATGTTAGATATTTGATAGGGATTACCATCCGTAAACAATCACAATCTTGAGGTCGCCAGCCCTGGAGTCTGTATGTCAATTTGTATATCGCGGAACTCTGAGTGTTGTTTGTATGACACGAAACAATATGAGTGCAATGTTAACCCAACCAGCCCGCAGGTCCGTTTGTCAATTTGTATATCATGGAATTATGGGTGCTATTTGTAGGCCATGGAACAATAGAGGCCATATTTTGAGCCCTCCATCCCGAGAACCCACGATCCAAAAAGTGGCTAAGTATGGAATGTGGGATCTGTAAATGCTCTATAAAATCTCATGTTCATACTTTATAGTACATATTTAGTATGTATTACTGGTTTTTCAAAAAATTTCTAGGTGCGGAAGTTGGCGGATTCACGTCTTCATATTTCACTTACTTTTATATCACCAGCCCGGCCGACCCCTTCCCCGTTTCATATTGTAAAAAATTTTTGGCTTGTGGTTTTCCAAATAGGCGAGTTACCGGATAGTCGGGTTTAGTATTGCATTTCCATTGTTCCGCTGCCTACAAACAGGAATCGAACTTCTACGATCTACAAATTAGCAAACAAATTGAAATAAAAGAATATATACTATGCGAAGTCTAATGGAACTATCATATGTACGAGAGGAAATTAAAATTAAAATTCTTCGTTGTTATACTTGCGGTGAAGATAACGGTACAAAAAATTTACTTAAACATCCAAAAAATGATTTTCTTGTAACTTTTTGATGCTTCTCTTATACAAACAGATCCTAGAAACTATAAACATCGCTTGTTGTATCTATTCCTTGATTGAAGAATCTGTTAACATGTTTAATGCACTCCATAGTTACTGTTAAGACCAATTCCCGCTTCCGAAAATTGCCTTCCGCTTTATCTTTTCCCTCTCCTTTCCCTTTCTTTACTTACTCGTTTTTCGGAAAATGTCTAGGTGCGGGATTTGGAAGATTCACATCTTCATATTTCCATTGTCACTTTTATATCACTAGCCCAACCGACCGCTTCCCCGTTTCATATTGAACAAAAATTTTGAATCGCGGGTTCCTTCATAAGCCGATTCAACATTGTGTTTCCATTGTTCCGTCGCCTGCAAATAGCACCTGGACTTCCACGATTTACAAATTAGAAAAAAAAATCCCCTTCATCTCGTATGTTTTCGCTTTTTGTTTACTTGGTCCTTTTTCTGAATGTCTCATGATTTTATATACAGAACTTGAAGCTCAACAATATAAAAATTTCCCTCTCGAAATTGCCCTTCGGTTGTTCCCCTATGCACAAACAACACCTGGAATTCCGCGACATATAAATTGACGGTCGATATCTGTCACTGAGATGCAATATGACCATCAGCCCCTCATGTCTCCTAGGTATATCTTCTGCCCTTTTTTTTTGTAACTCACCCAACCGCTTTCCATACTTGGGCATTTCTTGGAATCTGTTTCATGGGTTGGCAGGTGGACGAAATATACAATTCTTGGTCGCAATTCACCATCATCGCTACCTTCGTACTTATTTCTAGATATGCAATAATTAAGCTTTAATACTAGTAGTTCATCCTGCAGGAACTGTTAAGATTGTCGTTAATGTCCAGAAGGCCAGAGAAGATTTGTCATTACTACAAATTAAACCAAGATTTGCGGATAAGAGTGTTATCCTTTCCAAGTATTTATTTCAAACATGATGCAATCTATTTTGTGTGACGACAAGTTGGAGCCTTTGAGAAATCTCTAATTCTTAATCTCTCTTCACTGTCACCGACACCTTCACACTTTTTTCTAAATATGCAATTAGTGAGCTTTAATGGTAACAACTCATTCCACATGAACTCTGGAGATTGTCATTGATCAGCGAAAGTCTCGAGGAGATATTCCATTGATACACATTAAACCATAATTTGTGGAGGGTTATATTATCCCTCCCTAATTTTCATTTCAAACATCGTCTGGAGCAAACAAAAATTCTCATTAACTTGTGGCAGTTGTTCTGTCCAGATACAGTAAACACATTCAGGCATAATGGCCAGAGGTTCCATTATTCTAGGGCATATTCTTACTACTCATATCCCTCCGCACAGGAGCAAAAAAGGAGATGGTCCCTTTGTACACCGAGAGATATATTTCAAGCCAAATAATTCCAAGGCAACCCTGCCTGCTCAGAGAACCTGCCTAGTTGCATTGATGGCTGGTGCAGAGGTTGATGTCATGGATTTTGAGCTAGAAGAAGATGATCTAATGGGCGATGATACGACAATGGATGATGGAAATGAAGAGATTGTTCCCACTCCCGTGCCCAAATTGAAATCAACCATAACGGGTGGAACTTCCTGACTCGGTGATGGCGGTCCTGACAACACCAAAAGGAGTTTCAGAAAAGAAACCGACGTTGAATGTAATAGCCTCTTTGCATATCGAAAGTAGGAATTCCATAGGTCCAAATTATTTCGTTATGGGTGGAAGACTTTCACTGTAAAGAAATGATATGTTGATGCTCCCAAAGATATATTTCAAGTGAAAAAAATATTCACTTGCAGGACTACTCTCATGTTCTTTGGATATACAATTAACATCTTTGGAAATGAGGACATGGACCCTCACTGGTGCAAGGCATATTTCTACTAGTCATCTCCTTCCACCCAGAATTGACTAATTTGGGCCTCTGAAATTGCACGTTCAACCTGTGTCCCTGAAGTTTTTTCAACTGTACAGAGGCGGTTTCTAGTTATGTCCTAACTTTCAGTTAAGGGCTATTCCATTTTCCCTGCAACATTTTTTGTCTTCTTCCTCACGGGAATCTTCTGAAAACTATCAATTTTACCACTAGATGATTCATCGAGGAGAAAACTGCAAGGATCCTGCATAATCTGAATCTCATGCATGTGTTTGTGCCAGATACGTTCAATGTTTCGGCCCGAACAATTGGGTCCAATTTCTAAGGATAGATGTACAATACTCGATGTTTTTCCTTTTTTTTAAAATGGATTTGCTATTAAATTTTTTTTAATTGGAATCTTCGTTGCTGCTTCTTTTCTGGATTTAACGCCTGTTCTCATTGACATGGTTCGGTGGTCTTGTAGTTCTTTGATATTATATTTACTTAGGTAATTTGTTCTAATATGGAACATCTAACAATTATATGACAATGTATTGTGTCAATCCACCAGGATTTTATGCAAACAAAAAAAATATTACACACAGTTTCAAACCGACGTTCAATTCTATTCGCAATGTAGATAGAACATAGCAATACCAAAGTACGATGTTGTATCAAAATCATCATTCTTGTTTCTAGACATGAAATTATTAAGTTTTAATGCTAACAACCCATAATGCAAGAAGTTTAATACTTAAGTTAATATGTTACAGTCATGGAAGAATGTATAAAGAACACACTTACACCCACACGTTCCAATAAAATCTAATCTTCAACAAAGTATTTGATGACAAGTAGTATAAAATGAAGTTTAATACTTAATTTAATATGTTACAGTCATGGAAGAATGTATCAAGAACATACTTACATGCACATGTTGCAATAAAATCTAATCTTCAACAAAGCATTTGCTGACAATTAGTATAAAATTATGGTTTTGCAACAATGGGGATTGTTTGAAACCAATTCACGCTTATGAAAAATTCCCTCCACCTTTCTATTTTCCCACTCTTTTATCTCCTATAGTTTCTCTTCCTAGTTACTTAATCGTTTTTTCTCGAAAATTCCTTGCTGGGCGGGTTGGCAGATTCACACATTTTGACCAAGCACTTCCCTTTCTCTAAATTGGCCCTCTATTGTTATGTGTCCTACAAGTAGCACCCATAGTTCCACGATATACAAATTGACAGGTGGACTTGTGCGCTGGCTGGCTCAACATTGCACTTCTATATTTTCGTGAGCTCCAAACAACATTTGGAGCTCTACGATATACAAATTAACACACGCGCTCTAGGGTTGGTGGGAACAAGATTGTCAATGTTTATAGATGGAAAAGTGATAAAACGAGCCACATTCTACATTTGTGTCACATAAGTTCTATTAAAGGGAAAATCATTTCCTCTATAGTTTCGTGTCCTATAAACAACACCCAGAGTTCCGCACTATACAAATTGACAACCGAACTTGCGGGCTGGCTGGCTAAAAAAATGACTCGAAGTCCCGCAATATACAAATTGACAGACGAAGCATACAACCAAGAACCAAGTAAACTCACAGATCATATTCCTAGTCATTTTGTATGTGCCCGTCACCTTCGCACTTCTTTCCAAGTATATATCTTGGCAGGAAAATGGGATATCTGTTACAGATGTGATTTGATTAAAAAAACATTAATTATGTGAAACATGATAATTTTCTTTTTCATATTATTTATTTAATGTTTCTATCGAACTTTTAATAACTTGTTTAATTATTTATATAATTAATTTTAATTTTCATATTTATTTAAAAAAAAAAAAAATTATACGTATTTATGTATTTATTTTAATTTTAATTATTCATATAAAATGTGTATGGTTGAGGGAAAAATTTACTTAATTAGTTAGTTGTGTACAATGAAAATAAGTTTGGGTTCAATGAAGCTTAAGATAGATAGGATAAAAAGGTATTATAAACTTAGCCAAATATTTGTTTCTCTTTTCCCTGAACTTTATCTTTCTTGTCACTTATTTGTTTTTTCGAAAATGTCTGGCTGCACGTGTGGGAAGACTTGTGGATTCACGTTTGCACTCGTCCTCTTATATCGCGACACCGATCAACCTCTTCTCCATTCCATACCCAGACACTTCTTCGATCGCGGATTCCCGGTAAGAGGGCTCTAGATTGGACTTCTATTATTCCATGACCTGCAAACAATATCATAATTTTCGCGATATACAAATTTACAACCAGACTCAGATTATACCGTCTTCCGTATTATGGTCTACCTATCATGCCCTCTTTCATGGTACACATTTTTCACTGAAAACTTATGAGAAATACAATTTAATCGTCGGGTCCTCACATCTTCTATGGAACTATTGTCACCCCATTTTGAATCCTGTCTGTCCGCTTTCCATACTTCACCATTTCTTCAAATTTATTTCACTGATCATCGGTTTGGCGGGTTCAATAAATATTCAGTTCCTAATCGTTATTTTTTTCCCTGTTCCCTTTTGCAATTATCAATTACCAATTATATATAAGATCTTATTTCTAGGCATGCAATTAGCAAGCATTAATTTCAAACATCATGGAATATCATGTGTGCGTCGTTGGGTTGGTCCATTCATAAAAACTTCAATCCTTGCTTCCGAGAACGAGTCCTCCCGACACTTTCCCTATTCCATACTTAGCCACTTTCCCAAAATTCCACAAATATACAAACCGGCCACTAAACTGCCCCATCGTGCTCTCTTTCATTTTACACATTTTGCAGTGAAAAAATCTGATACATAAAATTTGACCGTGGAACACTCGCCTCTCCTGAGTATCCCCGTAACCCTATTTTGAATCTTGTCCGATCGCTTTTTATACCTTTCCATTCATTCCTTCCTCTCCCCCATCTCCATGACCTTCGCACTTGTCTATAATAAAAGAAAAAAAATTGTTTATATATATATACATATCTTGTTTCTAAGTATGCAATTATTGACATTTAATTGTAACAACTCATCATGCAAGAACTGTATAGATTTTCATTGATGGGCGAAAGGATTGAAGAGATCTCCTATTAATACGCATTAAACCAAGATTTCTGGGGGGTTATATTATCCCTTTCGAGTGTTGATTTCAAAATCATGAAATGTCACTCTCACGTCGTCGCCTTAGAACGTTCATGAAACCTCCAATCCTTAATTGCTCTTCATCTTACCCACCACCTTTGCATTTATAAATATGAAATAAGTAAGTTTTACTGCTAACAGTTCATCATGCACCACCCACACAGATTGTCATTAATCAGTGAAAGGCTCGAGGAGCTTTCCCATTCATAAGAATTTAACCAAGATTTAGTGGAGAATTACATTATCAGCTCTAAGTGTTCATTTTGACCATCGTCTAGAGAAAAACATCGTTCTCATAAACCTATGGCATCAGCTCGACAACAATTCTATGGAGATACAGTGAACATCTTCGGGCACGAGGACTAGAACTTCCAGTGGTCCAAGGCATATTCTTATTACTCAACCTTTGTTACTGAGAACCAAGTAATTTGGATCACTACGATTGCTCGTGTAGGTTGTGTCATTGAGGTTTCTGACTGTAAGGACCCGGTCTCTTGGTGCACCGATCAATTTATTTCAAACAAAAGAATTGTTCCACTATGGGACTGCTCTTTTGTTTCTTTGTCACCTCAGGTCTTCCGCCAGATGTTAAGATTGTCGAAGCCAACATTGACGTTTAGAGGAAAAGATTGAAAACAGTTCCTAGCAAATAATAATAATGGGTTGGACCTCTTGCCCCATTTATTGGAATACCCGATTATAGTTCCCGAAGATATCACAAGCTTCCAGGTTAGTTCATTTAGAAATTCATTCTGCAAAATTGTCTGGCTGTTTACAAGAATAACGGGACAGAATTCCACAACAACTATTTATCGGATGGATCTTTATATTTTGTATTTCCCAGTCAACGAACAAGCCATCTTTTATTGGGGCAAGTTAATTTCCCATGAAATTTGTTCCCAATTGTCAAGCTTCAAAAGGTCAAAAGGGAAAAGTAATTTTATATGTTGTCCTACTTAGTTTTTGTGATAGCACATTGCTGTCAGTTTCTGTAACTGTCTCTGTCCAAGAATGTCAACTGGGAATTCGACCCAGTAATATTCTGGTACCAGGCCTTGTGGAATAACAAGGCTTCCCACTGCTTTTATGAGGTTTTTAATGGCTTCGTGTCTATTTTCAAAGTTTTGTTGTTAGGAGAAGATGCTCCACGCATATCTCAATAGGCAACCAGTTTTTTGGACAAGAAGGGGACACTTGAACATTTGGATAATTACACTATGATAGGAATTTTTGGCTCCACGTAAAAACCTTCTCTCCTTCCATGTCACATTACGGACATAATGTTTTTTGCAGAAGTAGCATGAAAATACAACTACTCTTCTCATCTATTACAAAAGAAGAGAAAAAAACAGTTCATTCCTATGCCTTGGAAAGTCGGGGAGTTCGTGTTGAAAAACGTCAACAAAATTGACAAATTCATAGTGCATTCTAGAAATTTCAACTTGAGATATGTTGAAAGAATAAGAGGGTTCGACCCCGATAATATTTTTCGACAACATTTACAAACACTTGACCTTGGCAATTATTTTTTCTTTTTTCAAAAACCACCTGTCCGAAAATAGAGACACTAGCGACAACGCTCATGCTTCTGATGTCGAAAACCTAGACACATTATAAAGAAACACTAAATTGTACAAGAAATAGGGGAAATTCCCTGGTGACAAGAGTGTTCAATCGACAAATAACACTCCAAAAATTACAACATCCTGAAGCATCGCTCCAATGGCCCACCACATCAACAAAGAAAATCATATTTCTTCAAACAAAGGAGAAGATAATGACCCTCCTCACTCTAAAATTGATAGTTCTCACAAGATTCCAGTAGACAAGAAGAGAAAAAATAAATGTGAGACAGGTGGAAGAGCCGAAAATTCATAGTGAGAGCATGGAACTTGACACTGATCTTGATAGCATGCTCTGCTACCTTGATCACTCCAGAGATGCCATCCAGCATAGTCGTCCAATGGACATGTCCGATACCGAACATTTTGACGAAGATGAATCCTTCATGTTCCAAAGCACTGTTTTTGACAGCCAATCCAAAAAATTGATAATTGAGAAAAAAAGATGTAATAAATATGAAAGGAAAATGTCGTTCAGAGGTTGACCTTGCCAACATGCGACCGTCCCAAATATTTCAACTTCACAAGGCGAGAAGAGATGCACTTCACGATTCCATTGGAGGCATTGAGGTTGATAATACCAGACTGAAGGACCGGGTCAAGGAATTGGAAGAGGCTTTGATTCGTATGCCATTGGTTGTCAATCCTTTGGAAATAGTCATGCCTTCCACCCCTGTAGCCAACTTAAAAGGATCCTCTAGCCTCCTCACATCCCGTAGAGGATATGTGGAGAATAATATCAAGAAAAGAATGGATCTGGTTACTAAGGCATGGAAAACATCACAAACCATCACTTCACTTGGCACTAGGGAACATAGTTTGCTCGAACATTTGTAGGCAGAGTTAAAAGATGAAGATCATTTCTATTTAAACATGGTCCTTCCTTTTGGCATGATTGTCAACAATATGACAGAAACAAAAAGAAGACAACAAGATCTTCCATCCAAAAACCGGATCGGTCAATTAAATGCATGTTGGAAAGAAAAAGTGAAGAACCTACATCTCATTGTTTAGTCATGTGAACAAGCCATATCAAAGAAAGATAAATTATTTACAAGGCTGTCAAGAATAAACTTAGCCGGAAAGACCAACGACTTCCAAGACCTTGACTTAATCACAAACTCCTTTCCCTTAACTAGGCAAGAGTTCAATAAACAAGTTGATATGTTTATAGAATTGTCTTTGGAAAAGTTTTACAACATCCTTGAATATGACCAAGCTCATGTCGATGACTGGCTAGTTGACTATTCAATACAGAATGAGGAAATTCATCAGGCTCTCAGTAATCTTTCTATTGACTTCTAGGAATTAGAAAATGATTTTTTCAACATAAAATTCTAGAATGAGATCAACGTCGCCCCAATGAGAAGCTACATTGAATAATGGCTCGAAAGGGAATTGAAGCAGGCCACCGACCAAAGGTTACAGGCAATTTCCATGATTCCATCAACCATCGATGACATCAATGAAACGACAGCCGCAAGAAAATAGCAAAAGGGCTCATATGTACCATCATTGTAAGTCTACTTATCGCATCCTACTTTCTTTATCAACCTAGTTATTCCACTTTTTTAAATAGAAATGTGTAGCCAAACACTTATACCTTTCAATTTATTTTTTTTGCAGGTATTGCACTCTATCTTCTTTCTACAGTCCTGTTTCTTGTACATATTTATCTTATGGTCCACGAGAGCCCCAATCCCAGTCTATATGACAAACACATTGAAATTTCCAGTAATATGTAACAAACTTTTATTTTTTGATATATTTCAAAATTTCCAGTAATATGTAACAAACTAACAGACTTTTATTTTTTGATATACTTCAAAATTTCCAGTAATATGTAACAAACTTTTATTTTTTGGCATATTTCAATTAAAATTGTTTTCTTATCTCCTTTTAAATTTATGTCCTCATACATTTTTATCTTTCACCATTCTATATGACAAATGCATTTAAATTTTCAATTTTTTTCTTCCACTATGCACAAATTGTATTTTGTTATATACTTTCAAAACATAAATGGTGCTCTACATGCCACGTGTCATTTACTGCATGGATACCACCCGTGCTTCATGTTTCTTGCCACATCTTCATTGGAGTTTCCATCTACCTCTACTACTTTTTCCTATCCCAATTCAACCCAGCACACTTAACCAATTATCTCTCCGCGGGGTCGCGCCTTAGTGCTAACGAAATTTTATGCTCCATGTTCTGTGTTCTGTGATATACCTTTTTCACCAAACACTTCCGTCATTTACAATTCAACCCCATTTTCCACAATTTACCTTGTAACCTGCTTGGGAGGGACTACGCTGTCACACAACCTTGTTTCTCTTTGTTACAAATGATTAAGAAATTTGAAGGTTCCAATTAGTCTTTTAAAATGGTTAACATTAAAAATATCAAAGAAATAAGTTAATATCTAAACAACAAATTAAATAATGGTGAACCTAGTTTCACTAGTTAAGAAATAAACAATAGATAATTCTTCTTCTTGCATATGTTAAAATTTATAAAAAGGTGAAAACATTCATCAAAGCTTTAAACATATTTTATGCAATGTTTCTTTTTATTAATTCCAAATATTAATAATAATTTTTTTCACCTTTTATTAATTCCAAATATAATTCCAAATAGTAATAATAATGTTTTTCACTTAAAGACATTTCTATAAAGAGTCAAAATATCATTGTTTTCTAAGACATATGAAACCATAAATAATCAATAACCATTATCTTCATAAAATCAATGACCATATTAACCATTATCTTCATGAAATCAATGACCATATTGTAAGTATTATTATGAATAATATTTGGGATTAGTGAGGACAAGGGTAGTCAAGTATAGTTGTGGAGAGTTAGCATAAAAACATTGTAAATGGAGTTAAGTTACCATTCTAACTTACCATTTTTTCCATAGTTATAGTTCTTTATCATTCAAAATCACATATTGATATAAGAAGAGTGTTTGCTCTTCAATTTCAATGAGATGGAATGACACTGATTTAATGATTAGTAATAAAAAAATTATTTTAAGAAGATAAATTATTTAATGTTTTGCTTTGAAAATTTAAAAGGGCCATGAAGATTTCAAATTTTATTTTATAACTGTTTATTTGAAACACTAAATTAATGGTTAATAGAAAAGGGAAAAAACAATTTTGATCATTGTTCCCTTCTATGACTATTAAAGAATAAAGAATAATGTATATTTGTAAAAGTGTATTATTTGAACTTTATCACTTTGATAGGTGTTTATCTCTCTTTTTTGTCAAATTTTGGGGAAGTTGTAGGTGGAGGTTAATCATCTGTTGGCGTATGCCATCTTAACGAATCGATTAAGGTAGTATTATACTTAATGCTGTGAATTTTGGTCATAAGTGATGTTGGACGTAGGGACTTTATTATAATATTTGGACGTAGGAACTTTATTATAATATTTTGACATGGGTTGAGGATTCGACTTGGGTTGTTGTTTCTGCTTTATTTTCAATGATTCAATTTGGAAATTTTTATAAATAGTTGTGTTCTCTCTGAATCAATGATGCACTCAAATACTCCAACATATTAATGTCATGCAAGTGAAGAGTACAATTTCTTATGACAATGTAAATATTATACGATGTATATGTGATCACAAAGGTTGTAATATTTAGAATACTCTAATTTAATTTAATCTAATCTACGTTAGAATACCGTGATTTAATTTAATCTATTGAATATCTAAAATACTCTAACTTAATTGAATCTATTGTAATATCTAGAATACTCTAATCTAATTTAATCTATTTTAGAATATTATTTGTTTGGTAAAACATTCTACGTCAATAAATCTTTTAGGATCTCATTGTTGACACAAAAGATAATTAAACGTTGAATTTAGGATGTCAAGTTCGAAGAGAAAATTGCAATCTTGCAAAATAATATAATATAATAAAGAGCATTAACATCATAGATATGATAAGGTAAAGAGATTTTGAAGAGTTTAAAAGAGATCTCAAAGAAAATATGGAAGGTAATCTCAAAGACATGAAGGGGAATTTTTAATTAGCTTAAGACTCATGTCCATATTTTTAATTCACTTTCATAAGAAGAGGATAAGGAAAACAAGAAGGTTGAGTCATGATTATATATTGAGAAAAGTGAAACAGGAAAATAAGAAGTTTAAGTTACCGACACTTGATTATTCATCACTTCAAGATCTGCATCATTAAGGGTTCAATATAGAACCAAGGAACTATTTCGTTCCCAAGATTCATATGAGAAAGTTTGATGGTAATGATCCAATAACATGGACATTCTAGATGGACCAATTCTTTGATCTGCACTAAGTGTCAACTTTACAAAAGGTAGCTATTGCATCATTTTATTTAGAGCTTGATCAATTTGTGTGGTATCAATGGCTTTGTGATCATAAAAAAGATTCAATTGTCACTTGGTTTTCTTTTACATATGAATTAATAGCACATTATGAGGATATTAAGAGCAACATCTTCTTTACCCAATTGATAAATCTCACGAAAAGAGGTCTAGTTACAGAGCACATTCAACACTTTCAAAAGTTGTTTCTTAGAGTGAATCACATTCCACATGGTAATTTGTTTGATAACTTTATG
>ML788608.1:146011-158930 GCA_009831015.1 Picea engelmannii
GTGAAAATTGTCCAAGTGACGAGTGATTTGCGAGAACAAATCCATCGATACCATACAAATTGATTAGGTTCTAAATATAAAGAAGCAATTCGTACATTTTGTGTATGTGGCACATTATGGAGATCAAAGAATTGCTCCATCTGCAATATCCATGTGATTGGGTCCTTGCCATCAAACTTCCTCATATCAATCTTAGGAACATGGTTGGTCTTCAAACCAAAGTTGGAGTTTCTCAATTCTTGATTCACCTTCCTTGTGTCCTCATCATGAATTTTATGGGATGCATTTTCACTTTCAGGTGTCTTCTCTGTTACGAAATTTTTCAGTACTTCCATGATCTCCCCTTTTAAACCATCCATCTTAGTATCCAACTTAGCTTCTATTGAATCCATCTTAGTATCCAACTGAGCTTCCATTGAATCCATCTTAGTATCCAACTTAGCTTCCATTGAATCATCCATCTTATTTTGTAGTTCATTTATGTCCCTACGCATTTCTTCACCTTCATCAAGAGTCTAAGTAGGATTTTCTGGAGGCTTATCTGGTGTAGAAGTTCCCTTTTTTGGTGGCATGTTGGCCAAGTATCACTTTTGAACCTTGATTTTGAGGTGGTTCTACTAGACAATATTTCTTCTGTTGTATCTCCCAAGTTTAGGCCCTTCTGGGTATGAAAATTTCTTTTATGTAGTTCTCTAATATTTTTTCTCTGCAATTCCACAGGTCTGATCAAAATTGGATGTGCCAAGTGGAATTTATGGTAACTTCCCCACAACTTGCCGATTTTTGGCCTTTCCAGGAGATCTCACTTGTATAGCGTGCCCCGCACACAATAATTTATATAAAATTTTGAAACTCACACCAGAAATACTATAGACTGTCCACGATATGTTGAAACCAGTCCCACTCAATTTGGATACTCTAGGAAGAAGTTATGATTGTTTTAACTGGAACACCTTATTGAGACTAGTCAATAGGACTAGTCAGATACCCTATCTTACACAGGGTATATATCCAAATTTAAGATGAACCAGAAGATGAAATTTTTACCACAGATACCTTACTAATTTCTATAAATATCCTCTGGAGATCAGGGTCTGAAACATTACAGAAAAGTTTTTATAGAGAAAATTCCACAATGACTCAGTTTATGATGATTCCAGAACCCTATCTTGTACAGGTTGTATCTCTGAAAGTATAAGGCTTTAGGAGGTTAATTTTGAACCCAACGTACCTTGATCCGTATAATAAGTATCCTCCAAGTTGTTCCTTCTGAAACGTTGTAGAAAAAAGTTACAGCGAAAATTCCATGGTGTCTCAGATGTAGCAGTGAAACCCCAAGACCTTGTGCTCTGATACCATATGTTAAGAACCAAATATCAATATAGCATAGAAAAACCTCAGAAAAAGTACTCAATGCCTTGAAAAAGAGATAATTTCAGATAATAAGCCTCTTTGAGGGGGCAAACTACTTTTACCCAACTTAAATGTTCAAGTACAAGATGATTCAAAATGAAAATGTCTCATTGGTATATATAGGAGACTAGGAGGTATAATTACAACTAATGGCCTAAAGCCGACATAAATAAAATAACATTACTAATATAATATGCCCCAATTAAGGGGTAATGAGCCAATATTAGGGCTTAACAGAAAGTCAAAATATGGCTAAAAAAAGGATTGCCCCTAACACTTATAAAGAGGGCCATGTTACCACTCCTAACCTTAATTAACCTATAAGGTTGACACCTCAAAAAACATATGAAATCATATCAAAGGGGTTGTGTTTCAATTGTGACAAAAAGTACAATAAAGGGCATACTTGTTGTGAAAATAAATTGTTTTCCATAGATTGTGAAGAGGAAGAAGATCAAGAATTGGAACCTTATTAAGAAATAAAAGAGAGTACTCCAATAATATTTTGTCATGCTTTGGCTAGTTGTCAACCCTTCTTGATACCTTAGACTTGCATAACTTCAGATGTATCAATGAGTACTTGCAATAAACCTCACACAATAATATATATTCAATGTTCTCAATTGGTGCTGATAGGAGACCGTTGTTCTCTTATTTATACTCTCCAAGTAACTTCCTCTAGGGGTTACATTCTAACCAACTTAACCTAACTTCCTTCTTTTAGGGAAAACCCACTTCTAACCACTTGTCCACTTATAACCACTTTATCCACAAATAGTAAACTCTCACTTCTAGTTTCAACTAATTTATTTTTAACTATTTTCTTATTGCAACAACTTAACCCATGATTAACTCCTAGTTTCACCCACTTTGACTAGTCAACTTCTTCTAGGGGTTTCTAGAATAATTTGACTTCTTTGAATTTCTAGGGGCTTCTAGATGACTCAAGAGGGTTCTCCAACTTCACAAGGCCATAACTCTTTAACCGTGGGGAGTTATCTCATGTTCCACATATCACCGAAAATGGCATGACATATATTATCGATCTAGAATAGTCTTACCTGAAAATACATTGATATTCATATCATTATACCTCAAACAATATTGATTCCCTTGTCCATACTATTGGGGTTGCTAGAAATTGCTATCGAACTTGCTTCAAGGGTTGACATTAAGGAAAACCAACCCAATTAATAAAAATCTCCCCCTTTGGCATTGATGGAAACACTTTGATGCAATATTGAAGTCATATCACTCATTCTCCCCCTATGACTATCACTGCCCCTGGAAACATGACTTTGTTCTCTCTCTCCAAGAATCTAACTCTCTATCCATGCATCTGAGAAAAATATCCCCCTTTGACATAAATGGAAAAGGTAACTTCCTGTCGAGGCTACTCCTCCTGACTGAACTCTTCCTAAAACCGCTCCCCCAAACTGAACTATCATCTTTATGGTGCTTCCTCATGTAAATATAAGACATATAAGAATATCATTAAAAATTCATTATGGAGCAGAAACTATGCCAAGTTTTTGATGAACATACTCAAAGGCTTCCCTTGGAAGAGGTTTTGTAAAGATGTCTGCAATTTGTTCTTTGGTGCCAACATACTCAATGCGAATTTTATTCTCTGCAACCTGTTCATGTAGAAAATGATGCTTGATTGGAATGTTCTTCTTCTTGGAGTGCATTACTCGAGTCTTTGAGATATTGATGGCACTTGTATTATCACAATATGTGAAAATGGGCTCATCATACTCAACCTGTATATATTCCAATGTTTGTTTCATCCATAGAACGTGTGTACACATGTTATTGTTGAAATATACTTTGCTTCGGCTGTAGACAACGATATTGATGATTGTTTCTTTCTTAGCCATGATACCAAACACTCACCCAAGTATAAATCTACTCCACTTGTACTTCTGCGGTTGTTGTCTGTATTTCCTTTCCTAAACCATTGATGTTGTAAATATCTCTCCAGTATGGAATACCATGCTTCGAGGGCCTATTTGAGACCATACAAGGCCTTCTTCAACCTATAAACATAATTTTCATTCTTTGACAATTGAAATCCTTATGGTTGCTCAATGTAGACTTTTTCTTCTAGATCCCCGTTCAGGAAGGTTGATTTCATGTCCATATGATACACTTTAATATTCTCAGAGCATGCATAGGTGAGGATCATTATGATTGCTTCCATTCTGGAAACTGGGGAAAACGTCTCTTCAAAGTCGATACCTTCAACATGAGCATATCCTTTACATACCAATCTAGCTTTGTTACAAGTAACCTATCCATCTTCATTCAATTTGTTTCTGAAGACCCACTTTGTGCCAATCAAATTCTTGTACCTTGTCCTTGGAACCAATTCCCATGTGTCATTCTAATCTATCTGATCCAACTCTTCATCCATGGATTTTATCTAGAATTCATCCTTTCGGGCTTCTTCAAAGCTGGTTGGCTCAATTGAGGATAAGAGTGCTAGGTATAGTTGTTCTGGTGAACGAAATATTCTTCTAGTCTCAACTCCTACATCTTTGTTCCCGATAATGTGATCTGATGGATGATTCTTTTGTATTCATTTGCTAGGTGTCTTTGGAGATACTTGTTGTTATTTCCCTTCGACTTCTACCTGCTCTTCTTCATCTTCCCCTTTTTCTACTTCTTCATCCTTTTCTTCTTCTTTGTGAACCTGTTCCATTGAATCCTTTTCTTCTTCCTTTATTTTCCATCCACTCGTCTCATCAAATTTCACATTGATTCTTTCCACAACTTTGTTGAGCCTTAGATTGAAACATTTGTATGTTTTCCTTGTGTTAGAATATCCAACAAGTATGCCTTTTTCCACACAAGAATCAAACTTTCCCATTATACCATATTCTCTTTTGATATAGCAATTGCTTCCAAAAACTTTGTAGTGTTTCACATTCACTAGTCTTCCTTTCCATAACTCGTAGGGAGTTTTATCACTGTTGTTTCTGAGCAATACTTTGATTTGAATGTGAATTATTGTATGCACTGCATGTGCTCAAAATATATCTATCAACTTGGAATCCATTAACATTGTTCGAGCCATTCCCTATACTATCCTATGCTTCCTTTCGACAAATCCATTCTTTTGAGGTGTCATATCAACGAATAATTGCCTTTTTATTCCATGCTTGCTACAAAAATACATAAATTCCTTTTAAGTAAACTCTCCTCCATTATCGGATCTCAAACATTTGATTTTTGAATCCATTTTATTTTCAACCATTTCCTTGTATATCTTGAAGTTCTTGAATGCTTTTGAATTCTTCCTGAGAAAAACAACTGTAGTCATCCTTGTATAATCATCAACCAATAACATAAAATATTTCTCACCTTTTAAACCTTTTTTCTAGTTGGTCGACCTAGATCAATATGCACAATTTACAACGGTCTTGTTTTGGAGTATTCCTTTTATTTGAATTTGGCCTTTGTTTTCTTTCCTTGTTGACAATGTTTTCATAAGGTGTTGGTTGGCTTCGTGATCTGGGCAATTTCTTTGACTGCTTCCTTCTTGCTGACTTTGACAAGGTTGTCAAAGTTTATGTGACCCATTCTTCTGTGTCATAGACAAACTTCGTCTTCCTTTCCTAGACAACACTTTTCATTTCCAATTTCACTTAATACATATATGTTGCTTGAAGTTCTTACAGTTGTTGCAACCAATCTTCCTGAACTTTCTTTTCTTATTTCGCATTTCTAAGAATCAAACACAAGTTTGTGACCTTGGTCACACATTTGACTTACACTTAGAAGATTATGTTTCATATATACCACTAGTAGAACATTTTCTACCTTGGTATCCTTGTTTCCAATTCTGATTGTGCCTCTTCCAATGATTCTAGCTGAGTCGTCATTTCCAAAGGATATTGATCCATCTATTTCCTTTCTCAAGGTTAGAAACATGTCCTCATCACCTGTCATGTTCTTTGAGCACCCACTGTCAACATACCAACAACATTTATTATGTTTAGCTTGTAGAGAAAGTGTGCATTCTTCATTTTTGAACGAATTCTACTTTCTTATCCATATTCTTTGAGGTTCCTGCCTGTGACTGTTGTTATTCTGATATGACTCTCTTGGAGGAATTGTCATTCTACAATATTTGGCCATGTGTCCAAGGTTGTTGGACGTGTAGCATTACATATAATTACTTAAGGATTCAAAGATGTTATAGCTTTTGTTTTGTGTTTCACTCAGCCTTCTTGAATAATCATTTCGTGCATAACTTTCACGGTTGTCTTTGTTCCTGTTATTAGATCTACAATTTACAACCTTATGTCCAAAATTGTTACATGAATAACATAAAACAAGAAAGATAGTTTGATACCTGGGAGTTGTATATATTATAAATTGAGTTACTCTTTTGAACCCTTCTTCTTCTTGAGGCCTTCTTTTTTCTGACTGTCATTGATTCTGAAATATGAATGTTCCGAGTGGAGGAGTGTCTTTGTGATCTTCCTTATAAAACTTCGTGTCTCCTCTGATTGTCTCTACATAGCTTCTTGGTTGTGTTTCTTGATCTATTTTTTTGTAGATTGATCCCTTTTCTATTTGATTGTACCCAAGTTCAGACTTGTCATTATTTGGCCTTTGACTACTAATAATATTGTCCAAAATTTTTGAGTTGTTCTGCATGTTTTTCTTTTGAAGGTCTTTTCTCAATGTGACAATCTTTGCTTCCAAACTTCCAATGATCCTATCTTTTTCTTCCAACCGTTCTTTGAGTGATTCTTGAATTATTTTGTCTTGTTCAACTTGGATCTTCAATTTAGTGATCATTTGTTCTAGTTATTCATAGTTGGAACTTTGAGATTCCTCTTTTCTTTTTAGTTCTTCCTGTAGTGAATTGTTTTTCTTCTTTTCCTTTTTTATAACTTCCACGGCACTCATCAATTCTTCTCTATGGACAAATTATGCCTCTTCATATTCTTCTGCGGTGCCTTCTTCATCAGATTCCTATACTACCATGAAGAGAACCCTTTCTTTCTCACTTTCACTGTCTTCATCTTCGTCTGATGAGGTGTTGTCTTCTTTTATGCAAAATCTTTTCTTGAAAATTTTCTTTTTGGTTCTTTTTCATTTGTACATTTGTTTTCTATTTGAATAATCTTATTCATTTATTTTCTTTTTCTTATGAGGACAATTGTTAGTGAAATGACCAATATCATCACAATTAAAATAAATCAATGGAAGCTTACCTCTATATTTTCCATCGGTTCCCTTTTTCAGTCTTTTGACGAAGTTGGCTACTTCTTCATCGTCTTCTAAGATGTTATTGTTGCTTTTGTCTGACTTTTCCTTTTGTTTTCCCTTTTTCTTTCACTTCTTGGATGCTTTGAATGTTGCATCTTTTTTTACTGGATTGTCTTGTTCAGTTCTCATTTCATATGCTATGAATATTCCATGTAGCTCATCCATGCTTATTGAATCCAGACATGTTCTTTCTTCTAGTGTCGAGATCTTAGGATCAAATCTCATTGGAAGAGATCTTAGTCCCTTTTGAACAATTATAGATTCATCAACTTCTTCTCCCAATCCTCTAATTGCATTCATTGTTTCATCAACTAATAAACAATAAGATGCAATATTCTCATCTTCCTTCATCTTCAACTGTTCAAATTGACCTCTGTAAGTTTGAATCTTTATTGCCTTGAATTTTGCGTCTCCTTCATAAAAATTCTGAAGTTTGTCGCAAATCTCCTTTGCAGAGCTAGAATGCATAAATTTGACATATACTGAATCAACCAGACCATTCAAAAGTGCATTTTTGGATTTTGAATTATTTAGACTGAGTTTCTTTATGTTTTAATTTGTTGGAGGAATGAAAATTTCTTTATATCCATCTACAACTGATTTTCAAACCTCAAATCTCTGTGCTTGTACATATGTTTTCATCCTTCTTCTCTATAATTCATAGTTTTGTCCGTCAAATTTTAGTATTCCATTTTTATACATACTATTACTCTCCATGATCTACCTTTCAGTGGTTAAACTGATTTATGAAGGAACCTACTCTAATACCAATTGTTGGATTTTTGAGAGGGGCGATGAATCAATAATAGAGAAATTTAATCCCTTTTAACCACAATATATAAGTGTTGTTTATCCTTATGACAATTTACCATTATCATTCAAAAATTGAAGAATACATGAACCATGAACAATGAGAAATCATACACATACACAGTACACCAGTATTTTTATGTGGAAACCCAATGCGGGAGAAAATCACATAATTTTTTTTCTTATATGTCTTTAAGAATTACATTCATTGGAAGCACCAACTTCCTTTGTTCTCCAGCTGCAATTGGAAGGAGGCTCCAACCCCCTATATTTTCAGGCTACAACCTGAGGGAAGCCCCAAATTCACAATTCTCTGGCTACAACTAGAAGGAGGCTACAACCCCATGTGTTCTCTAGCTAAAACCAGAAGGTAGCTACAACCACCTATCCTGTCCTCGTCCAACCACCATGAAGCATAAGTGAAATGATGAAACCAATGTCACATTGTCACTGTGAGATATACCACTTTAAACCTATACCAATCTATGCCAACAACCTATAACCAACCTGTACTAAGAGATTGTAATCAACATGTACCAGAATTCGACATGTACCAACCAAAACAAAACGGTACATGACTTGTTTATGCTACAACTCGTGTATGTACACACCCTATTTGTACTGCAGCTTGTGTATGTACGCGACCTGTCTCTACTGCAGCCTTCATACACCTTCAAAAAGCTAGGGTTTTCACCTTTTCTGAAACTTAAACACTTTGCTTCCTCTGTCAAATACACCTGCAACCTGTCACTATGTCCAATCTATAGTTGTGATCTATGCATACATCATCATACATATCCCTTAACCAAGTGCATCTATATCTCTCTAGTCATGTTCCATACATGCGTATACAATCATGATAATTTGTAATAACCCTCACATGAACTAGACATCAAACCCTCACTGATATGCAACCTCAAGATTCACAACTACTTCACAACCGAAATCCCTCAACCATGTACCACAAAAAAACATCAACCATATGACAAGAAATACAAGATATGTCTCAAAACTAACAAGATGTACCAATGATATATATCAGATATACCAGCATTATCTTTATGTAGATATGACTTATATAGTAAGTGCCATATAGCCAATAGCCTCTCTAGAGAAAATCCTCAAACCCCCATAACCATATCTCATGTAGACAACAATATCCAACTACTCATAAAAATATGACATACGTTTTGAACCTGTAGATAGATTTGTTGTACCTGATCACTATAGAACTTCCTAGGAGCTTGATTTTAGACTCTCAGAACCTGACACCCTCAACAAATCAAGCTTGCATGGGTTTTCCAACTATACACACCCTTTTATATTTCCATCCCGCATACGTACACGACATATTCCACTGCAGCCCGCGTACACCTCAAAAACTAGGGTTTTTTTAGTATTTCTGCAACTTCAAAACTTTCTCCATCAATCCTTCTTGCTACCTCATGCTTGCATAACTTCAAATGTATCAATGAGTACCTTCAATAAACCTTACACAATAATAGATATTCAATGTGCTCAATTGGTGCTAATAGGAGACCCTTGCTCTCTTATTTATACTCTCCAAATAGCTTCCTCTAGGGGTTACCTTCTAACCAACTTAACCCAACTACCTTCTTTTAGGGATAACCCACTTCTAGCCACTTGTCCACTTATAACCACTTTATCCACAAATAGTAAACTCTCACTTCTAGTTGCAACTGATTTATTTTTAATTATTTTCTTATTGCAACAACTTAGCCCATGATTAACTCTTAGTTTCACCCACTTTGACTAGTCAACTTCTTCTAGGGGTTTCTAGAATAATTTGACTTCTTTGACCTTCTAGGGGCTTCTAGATAACTCAAGAGGGTCCTCCAACTTCACAAGGCCATAACTCTCTAACCTTGGGGAGTTATGTGACGTTCCACATATCACCAGAAATGGCATGACATGTTTTATCCATTTAGAGTAGTCTTACCTGCAAATAGATTAATATGCATACAGTTATACCTCTGACAATATTGAGTCCCTTATCCATACTATTGGGGCTACCGAAATTTGCTATCAAACTTGCTTCAAGGGTTGACATCAATGACAACCAACCCAATTAATCAAAACATATCATGGGGTATTATGTCCTATACTTGTGCTCCTATAGAACTTTGCAGTATATGAGGATGGATCGGTCTATCAGATGCCATTCCCATCCCATATTTAGTTATTCGTTTTCTAAGAACATGATATCTAGAAGATACGAGGACATGTGAAAGTATAGAAATGTTATGGGTCCGTCTCCATTGACAACTGTGATAAAATATGTTAAGTTTGTTAATAAAATGCTAGCCCAGTTGAATGATGACTCTTTGTTTGAACAGTAGAAAAATAGGGGCTTATATGATAGAGAAAATTTGGAGGATTTTGGCTCTCCGTACAATCTGCAGAGTATGGCCACCATGTATTGATATGGCTTCCTTATTAGAGTTATGGGGTACCCTCTGGTCGGTTTGAGTTTAAAATGTTTATATGCTTTGTACCAAATGCAGAACAGGTATTTTCTTGTACACTTGAATCCATCGAGAAGTTCATCATCTAAATTATGGGTTCCTTTCTCTAGATGGCAACATTTCGCTAGATCTATGCACTGGAATGAGGCTATAGGATCTATCCTAGAGTTGAATATGTACCTATTCTCTAATTATACATTCTTGAGAATCCAAACAATGGTGTCTGCATAATGAAATACTGTAGAGAGGTATTCTACTCATGGTATTCCTGATTTCCTAATATTCTTGAAGACTTTAAGTTCATTTGGTCTTCAACATCGACAAGGAAATTTTTCTTTTTAAACATTTGGAAAACATCACCCCATTTGAGAAAGTCTCCTCCCTTTTCCAAGATTCTTGATGTGTCATCATAAATTTATCCTACGATGTTAGGTTCATCCTCATGCTAACTAACACTCTTTGAGGATTCTGTGGTAGGTCATTTTCTTGTTACCTTCTTCTACGGAGACATTTTTGAATATGAAATGCATAGATGAAATTAGCCCGAAAACAAGAGCAGAAAATAAATAAGCATAATTAGACCAGGAGCTAAAAACATATGCATGAAAAATAAATCTTCTTAAGTAATCAATGTGCCAAGTAGCCAAAGAGTTTCTCATGTCAATATTGAGTGGGAGATCATCATTGGGAGATAGCATGATTGGTGACATTGTGAAATTTTAAGCCTCAGTGGGAAGGCACTTGAAAAATACCAACCGATTGATCAAATGGTATCTTGGCTAATAGTGAATAATTTGAGACCAGAGAAGTTCATGGAAACTGCTCCGATGTGTACCAGAGGAGTTGGTATCAAACCATATGATGGATACCGATGAAGTTTATGTAGAGTTTTTCGGTGAAGGGTTGGAGGAAATCAAGTTAATTCCTCCAATGAAACCAAGGGCAATCACACAAAGTACTCCAGTGAGGCTGGAGGTAATATTGCTAGCTCCATCGGGTACCATCGACGATGTTCATGTAAAATTCTCTAGTGAATAATGAAATCGATCTCACAAAGAGATTTGAATGGATCAAAAGTAATGGTGCAAAGTCTGCAGGTTTCCACCGACAAATATTAGGTCAGTCCCTTTAGTAAATATTGGTGATAATAATATTAAGTGCCCCGATAACACTGAAGGTGATCGGACGAAGTCCCCAAGTATCTACCAGAGGTGATCTTGTAAAGGGTTTCAAGTATCATCATAGAGGTTCATGCTAAGTTCTACGAACGCATCAGAGTAGATCTTATCAGCTCTTATGAAATACAAAGGGGACCCAAAAAATTGCTAAGTATCGAGTCAATCTTCAGCTGATATTTTAGTGCTTAAGAGATAAGGGTTTGTTCGATTGAATATGGCTGAGGATAATGCTCAATTATTATTATGATAGGTGTATGGATCTGGTATTCTATGATTTAGCATCTCATCCAAGACAATAATGGAGTTCAGGGTATCCCTTTGAAGCAAGACAAAATGTGCAAAGATTCCTCATGATGATACCAAGTGTTTAATCCAAATTGGTTTCGACACTCGTCCTAGGTTTTTACTATGGGGGGAAGTTAATGTTGGGATGATGAAGTTTGGATGAAAGTTATAGATGAGAAGGGTCTAAAGTATGGACTATCCCAGAGGAAAGAAACATGTTAGGGCATGGGAAAATCAACTATGGTGGAGTGATTGTAGGTGTTGAGGGTAAACTAGGTAGCAAGAGGTCGAGGTTTGTATGGTCAGTCCATAAAAATGGAAATTAACCCTAGATACAAATAAAAAAACTAAACCTAAAATTGAGAGAGATGAATAAGGCTTATTGGACATACCTTGCTAATATGACCATGTGGATGGAAATGTAGGTTGGGGTACCAAAATTTCACAGGCATGGTGACTCAACTCTCGGACTCTCAGTGCTATTCTTAATCATAATCACAAAGACGATGATCAAATGGTTAGGGGGGGTACCTGTTTATAACAACGCACACAATTAATACAATTGGGGAGGTTTTTATGTCTCTACCGAAAGTGATGTTGGAAAGGTATCTAGTGTAAAAAGAGATGTTGATGGGAAGTGATTTGATATGGACCAGATAGGGTAACAAAAAGTGCTCTAGTTGATTTCTTAACGCATCAAAGGAGTTAGTGGAAATGCCTCTGGTGAGGACTAGAGGCATTAATGGGAAGTGTTATGGGGACACTAGAGAATATGGTGAGAATGCCTCTCATGTGGACCAGAGGCATTAATATTAAATTACTTGGTAAGTGGTATATGCTCGTCGGAATAGTTTATATGAACTCTTTTGGTTCAATAGGAAGAGTTTGCAAGAAATCCTCTAATCGAACCAGAGGAGTTGACACTAAGTTAGTTGGTGTTTAAAATAGTGTTTCAGAGGAATTCGTGGGAAGTTCTCTGGTGAACACTGGCGAAATTAAAAGGACCTCCTCTAGTGTATACGTGGGGAGTTTATACGAACTTTTTCGGTGACCAAAATTTTATCTTCAATATTTTTCTAAGTATCAAAGATGAAGACTCAACCAAACCAAACTAAGAAAATTAAGGTAGTCTGCTCAAGGATATATAATCATCAATCAACAGTAAGGAAAATTTCCAATTCAAGAGGCTCTTATAGAAGACAAGAGGGGTCCCATTTTCTTGGAGAGAGGGATTTACAAGAAAAAAATACTAGAAAAGGGAGGTTTTGATGCCTGGCAACAACAATGCATTAAATCATAGAGTTTATACATGACAGGATCATCAATTTGCAGTATTGTCCATCTGCTGAATAGACTGTAGACATCTTCACCAATACATTTACTAAGTAGAAGTTCCACCTTCTACACAATTGTCTTGGAGTGAAGGACATAATTTCTTATCAACTACCTTTGTTCCTTTTT
>ML788608.1:179692-191290 GCA_009831015.1 Picea engelmannii
GCGGGGTCTTGCCATTCTCGACCCACTGTCTAACCGTGAATCGGGGCATCCATTACGGATCGAGGGAACCAGTAATCTTGTGAGTCAAATCGTGATGGTAGTTCGTTGGTCATTTGACCATCCTCCGTGTGAGTTCATGAGGCCATTCTCACATCCTCCTTCTAAACCTGAGACCTCGATGGTCAATCTCGAATAACCACGAATATTTGAAAAGGAGAACGGAAATCCGACCTGTGTGATTCCGTGAACCCAGTCTATCCACACCCACGGAGCTGAGTTTGTACTTGAGCCATTTTGAGTTGTTGTCTTCTGTGGAGAGTCGGTTTGTGTCATAATCTTTGGATGTTGTGGCCACACAATTCATGGACTGAGTGTGGCTTGTTGTTGTCGACTATTTCCTATTAAGCATTGATATGTCCTAGTGTTTGACTGTTGTCTTATTGGGTGTCCATACCCATTTTTCCCTGTTGTCGTTGTTGTTGTTGTTGTTGTTGCTGTCAATTGTACCCGGTTGTAGCTGAGTCGAAGACTGGTTATCAGACCTGTGAGTAGCTCTCCCAGGTGAGAGAGTCTACTGGTAAGTGAGTTCTTTTGGAAGGGAGTCTCGTAGCAGCCACAATACTATGAGACTTCTGGTCCAGCCTGTTGCTGAAGCCCAAGGTAAGGGAGGTGTACTAGCCGATGGATTTGTATCAGTGAAGGTGTATCCTCCTCGGGTGGAGCAGGTGTGTGGGGAATGAGGGTCTGTGTGTTATGGGCGTAAGTGGCTCCTGGGATAAAAGATCCTTCGTGTTGCTTTGTGCAACTTCCTTGTTTTCCTTTCCAAGCATAGAATTCTCTTGCCCGATGGATTTTAGTCCCAACTTGGGGGTGACCTACTGTTGAGAGTGATAAGAAGTACGGTCTAAGGCTGGGAGGTTCGTGGAAGGTCTACAAGCAGTTGGTGATCTTATAATAAAAGATAAGTACCACTCTTATGTTCATTTACATGCAGTGTAATGGTACATATGTTGTAATTGATGAGTATTTCCTGTGTATGTTGTATATGATGCATGTGTAGGCGTACTGTTATTTCCGCATTATTATGTTATATATATGTAGAATAGTCATTCTATGTTTATATGGATGTGTATGTTTTTCCGCAAGTATCTCTGTGTGGCATATCCCAGTAGTTAAAGTCTAAGTTAAGGTTGTGTTTGTAGGATTACCCGGTCTTTGGAAGACCGGGGATGTTACAATGATGGCATCATTCTACCTGGCCAATTTTGGTAATGATGAAATCCATGGAGATGTTCTCCCATTTCCATTCCGGAATTGGTAGAGGTTGCAACAACCCTGCTGGGTATCGTTGTTCCGCCTTAACTTTTTTGCATTCTATACATTTAGCTAAATATTCAGCTATGTCCTTTTTCAATCCAGGCCAATAGAATTGTTTCTTAGTGGTCGTGACCATTTTATGATAACCAGGATGACCAGTGTATGGTCTCTTGTGCATTTCATCCAATATGAACCTCTTCAAGTTGTCACAACTTGGGATATACAATCTGTTTCGGTAAGTCAGCAGAACTCTTTCTAGCATCTGGTAGCCTTCATACTTTAGCCCTACAAGTTCTTGCTTCAAGTAAGATTTCACGGTCTTGAAGAATGCATCTGTTTCTTGTGCATTCCTGACTCTTTCCATGACATTCATTTCACAGGTTCTAATCACTACCAGGTGAATCATTTTCATACTTATGCTAAGGGCATCGACCACCCTATTTTCCTTCCCTTTGATATGTTTGATTTCGAAATCAAACTCACTAAGGAGAGCCATCCATCTAGCTTGCCTGTAATTTAGTTTTGGTTGATAAAACAAGTGTCTCAACCTGCAATGGTCTGTCATAAGTACAAATATCCTACCCAAGAGGTAATGCCTCCACATTTTTAAAGCATGCACTATGGCAACCAACTCCAGATCATGGGTAACATAATTGATTCTTTGCTCAATCAATTTTATGGACTCATAGAAAATCGCACGTCCTTCTTGAATAAGGACTCCTTCAAGTCATTCCTTGCAGTCATCTATACACACAAGGAAATCATTATCAGGGTCGGCGATCTTCATCATGGGTGCATGGGTCAGAAGGTATTTTAGTGACTAAAATCGTTCTTCACATTCCCATTTCCAAATGAGTTTAACCCCCTTCTTCTGGAGGGCAGTGATTTGACAACCAATCTTGGAAAATCCTTTTATAAACCTCCTATAGTATCATACTAAGCCCATAAAGGATTTGATATCTGAAAAATCCTTTGGGGTAGGCCATTCCATGATAGATCTGATCTTGTCAGGGTCTACTTCCACCCCTTCTTCAGATATAACATGGCCCAAGTAATGTATTTGCTTCTGGAAAAAATCACACTAGTTAAACTTAGCGTAGAGTTGATTGTCTCTTAGCACTTGAAGTACAAGTCTAAGATGTCCTTCATGTTTCTCTCTATTCGTGGAGTAGATTAAGATATCATCAATAAAAACCAATACAAATTTGTCTAGGAATTTGTTGAGTACATTGTTCATCAAGCAGATAAAAGTGGCAGGGGCATTGGTTAATCCAAATGGTACTACCACAAATTCATAGTGACCATATCTTGTCCTAAAAGTGGTTTTGTGGATGTCTTCATCCTTGATTCAGACTTGATGGTATCTAGATCTCAAGTCAATATTTGAGAAAATGGAAGAACCCCCTAATTGGTCGAACAAGTCATCGATTATTGGCAAAGGGTACTTGTTCTTTATGGTTGCCTTATCGAGTTGTCTATAATCTACCCAAGGTCGGTGTGTGCCATCTTTCTTCTTCACAAATAGGACTGGTGCTCCCCATGGAGATACACTGGGCCAGATGTATCCTTTATCCATCATTTCTTTTAGTTGTATCTTGAGATCAACTAGTTCGGGTGTACTCATTCTATAGGATGTCCTAGACATTGGCATCGCTCCTGGTGCAAGTTTTATCGAGAAGTCAATGTCTCTTCTCGGGGGTAAACCCAATACCTCTTCTGGGAACACATTTATGTACTCCCTTAATATGGGGTGGTCCTCTAGGTTTGGTCTGTCATCCTCAACAATCTTCAACACCTGTATTGTGTATAGAGGACATCCCTTTCTGCAATAATTATTCATTTGAAGGGTTGATATTCATCTCACTGAGACATGCTTCTCGATTCCCTGAAGGGTTATCTTCCCCCTTCTTCATTTATACATTCTAAGGTTTTATGGTAACAGTCTAACTTATTTTTATATGCAACTATCCATTCCATGCCAATCAATAGGTCATAAGATCCTAGGGGAAGTATGTTAAGGGTAGCTTGGGTGGGAAATCGATCCATAATGAATTAGAAAGCTGGTATGACCTCCACTACTTTTCTTTTGGTGCCAGTGGATAGTTGTACCAACCATGGCTTATCATATCTATGTGACTGCAATTTACACTTAGCAACATTATGAGGGGCCACATAACTCAAGTTAGAACCAGGGTCAATTAAAATAAAAACTAGATGGTTGGCAATCATACCTTTCATCTTCACCACTGAAGCTTGGTGGTCGGATTGTTTATTATCCACGGCTGCATAAATTTGTGGCATACTCCTAGCCACATCATTGACGATGGTAGCTTATTGGATGTTGTAAACTCTCCTACTATTTTGTTGTACGTGTGTACAGTCCTTGAGTAGATGTTATTCTCCATAACCCCAACATATCAAGGGTTCCTTCTTTGGGCTGTTGGTCTTTCCTAGGGTTGATCCGAAAGGTTTATTTCCACTCTGTGAGGGGAAATTGTGCTGGTGCACACTTCGGGTAGGAAAGCTCATCCTTGAATCCTTCCTATAGTTCTTAAATCTTGGGGATTTAAACCCCTTCTTCTTGAACCCCAAACTATTCTTCTGCTTCCAATCCTCACGAGGTTCTGCCTGACCCTCAAATTGTTCATAACAATACCTTGCCTTCCGGATAGTGTCTTCTAAGGTCTTTGGCTCGTCAAACTCAATCTTGTTCTGGTAGAACTGGGGTAACCCACTAATAAAATGTTGCACTTTTACCTTCTCCTCTGACATATTCCTCTATGGTGAGTTGTCCCAGCTTGAGTTCATAGAAATATTTAGTCTTCTTGTCAAAATATTTTTTTGACAGATACTTCTTCTTGAACTGTTTCTCAAACCGTTTCCAGGATAGGTCCTCTTCATGGATTCCTTTCACATTCTTAAGGTCTTCCCACCAAATGGAAGCTTTTCCATTCAGGTTGAAGGTGGCTATGTGAGCCTTCAAGTTTTCAGAGAAATCCTGGACTCTGAAGTACTGCTTTAGTCCAAGCACTGAGGCTTCTGCCTCTTCCCCTTTCTTAATCTCACCATTGAAAGAGGGTGGTTTGGATTTCTTGAACTCTTCAGGGTCATGACTTTTGGAATGATTTTGTTTCTTCCTTTTCCTTTAGGAATGGGAGCTAGTTTTATTACTAGAAGATCCTTCTGAGTCGCCAGTTTCCTTTCCATAGGATTCTCCCGATGAGTGTCCCCTGCCTCCAGGTTGGACCTCCCTCGAGGTACTCCTCCTAGTGTGGCCACTTATGGGACCACGTTTTCATATCTTAGGTGGACTTCGGCTCCTCTTCGTTTTTCGTCAGTCCACATGACTAGTGGCAGGTCCATGCTGCAGTTGTCTCTGTATGTCGGATAAAATATGCAACAAGACTACATTAATTTCAGTTTGCTTCTCTTGCTCTTTTATCAATCTCTCATTATCGACCTTGCAGCTCTGTAAGTCAGCCATGAGGCTCCTTATAGTCTCATCCAGATCCGAAAGAGTCTCTACCACCCTCCTCTCATCAGATTCTTCGTCTCTATTGTAGGAGCCATCCCCCACTTCATGGTGCGTTACCATCCTTTATGCTTGCAGTTTCTCGTGGATAACCGACCGCTTGAGTGCTGACAAAACACTTGTTATTAGTTAACAGTATATTAGTTTATGAACAACACATAAATCATATTTCTCAAATACACACACACACACAGAGCAGTAAGCTTTCATCCTTTTCTGTAATAAGGACTTAACCAGACCATTTAGGAAGGAAGCAAGGTAGGGTGTCACCCTTAAATCCCTTTATTGTGGTTTTCATGCAACTTGTCCATGAGCCCAAGTAGGCCAAGTTCTATAACCATTCTCTGATACCAATTTGTAACACACCCACGGTGGGGCATCAAAATTTCGTTCTTCTTAAGAACTCATGACCTTCATTCGGGGTCTCAAACCCCAATTTTCTCGTCCAGGGATTTCTCGCCACGGTTACTATATTCAGAGCCGAACTCAGAACTGGAGGATACGTCTCTCTCTATCTCCTCAGGTGTTCATTAGTTGAGGTTGTCGAACTTCCACGTGGGTCTGACTCAATAGGTTCCTCGCGCGCATCAAGACTTCAAAATTTGGGTGTTCTTAAATCACCTGACTCTGATTCCACCAAAGTCCAAAATCGTGGATAGACATGGGTCGAATCAACGGTCTATACTCTAGTCACAACCAATGACTAAGATTGAATTCGGGTCTCGGTCTTCGGGAGTTCTTGACTCACCTGACTCTGATTTTTTCGAAGTCCGAACTCGCGGATAGACACGGGTCGAATCGACGGTGCATACTCTAGTCATAGCCAAGGACTGAGATTGACTTCGGGTCTCGGGCTTCGGGAGCTCTTGACTCACCTGACTTTGATTTCGCTGGAGTCTGAACTCGCAGACAAAAACATAGTTGGATCAGGGGTGACACGTGCCCTCACCCAGAGCGATGCATGTCACGATCCAAGGGTCTTATGGGGTAGGTGATGCACATAAAAGCGGGTGGCAAGTGGCTTGTTAAGATCAGATCCACATCACGAGGGATGACGTCACAATACCTTGTCACCTTGGGCTAAAAATATTCTACATCCCTCAGACATCACGATTGAGATCCGGTCACGTAGACCTATATATTTACGGCTCTGGTTACCTCGGGGTTCGACATTCGGGAGTATTGCTAAGAAAACTCCTCTTACCTTCTGAGGCACCAACCTCCGAAGTAGAGGGACTAGCACGAGGCGTCCCTGACATGACGACGATTGGGGAAAGGATCTAGCGGATCTCGCGGTCTACTGTGCTGGGTTTTTCGTGGATCTGACCTTCGGGGCTTCTGGCCTCAGTTTAATTGGTGAGATAGGTCCACCGAACCACTTGGAAAACCACATATCGTAGGTCAATATCACAGTAGACCGAGTCTCTCGGTCACCTTCAGTCTGTGTAAGGTTAGTAAGGTTAGTCTTACTCCGAAGTCTCAGACTTCTGGAGCTACGAAGCCAAGAGAACATGGTTTCCTTAGGCTTAGTCCAAGGTTCCTGGGCATCGATCATGTGGGTCTTTTTGAACGGATCTCTTTCAATCGTCTCTAAATGAAGAGACCTTCTATGTTCAAGTATTAAACTTCGCTACCCCTCTTGAGATTTACCATTAAAGGGTTAAGGACTTGGGTTTGGCATTTCGGTTGCACGACAAAAGGGTCTGGAAGAGCTATCCTCTTCGGATGGATGGTTTCGGGTCAACACGATATCTCCTATATTGACCATCTTAACAACTTATGCCCTGGGAATCCTACAAAGTTAAACTGGGCATGCAGTCTATCAGTTGGAAGTGTAAATTTACAAGGAGTTGAAAGCATATACATGACATAGCCATTTCACACAGAAGGCATTTATAAATGCACATATGCATAAGTCCAAGTAATCATCCATCATTCCAGTCTAACAAATAAAGCAAGGAAATTACTTATCAGAACCAGACAATGTGAAGCAACTACTAGAAGGGGTGCCCGTTTCCAGCCAACCGTAGTCTCAGTCACTCCAAACGGATTTACCACTAGCCACCCCCGAGAAAGACCACGATGCTCTGCTATGCGATCCTTTCTGTTGGCTCAACAATAGTAGGGACGGATGTTACCCTCCCCCTCCCGCAGGCTCTTGGTAATGGTTTACACAATACCAAGAAAGGAGGACTGGCCTCGTTTATCAACTTGTATCATAACCTTCCTTGCCATTTCCTATGGCTAGAACACTTATTTCCAATTCTTCGTTGAACCCGAGAGATTCACTTCTCATCTCTTCACTCTTCGCATGCCTCCCTCTGCCCACCACACCTTCTTTCCTCGCCTCCTTCAACAAAGTTGTGTGTGGCTCGAATTCCCATCCCGCGGTCAAGTCTGGAAGCCTTACAGATGAGTTCTATGTCCCATCCCTTCATTAACTCTTGAGGAGGTCCTCCCACCTACCAGCCTGACTGTAATTCATTTATGGGTCAGAGGAATGTCATGTGATGGGAAACTTAAAAATTACATTTATATATTTGACTTAAGCATTATAGAGAGATCTTTTTTTCCACTAACCTAAGGGACGGAGAATACAAATATATTTCACCTTGTTAGCTTTTTATGTTTTGTGTTTGACTTTAAACATTAAGTGAAGTCATTTTTTTCACTAACCAAGAGAACAAGGAATATATATTTTTATTTAAGTTATGTGGGAGTTTGAGATAAATCATTTATTTAAATTTATAAAATAATGATTAGATATTTTTTTGGAAATCTAAAATATTGATAAATTAATAAAAATGTCTCACTTGTTAAATTGAAAATTAGAAGGAAAAAAATTACAAATGGGAACCATTGCCTATATAAAAGTTGTGTTGAAGTTGAAAATTTTATAGTCTTTAGATTGCTTTTTTAGAGGGTAATGTTTCATTCGAAGGAAAATTCCTTTCAAAATTTTGGTGATTAATTTATTTTAAAATAGCTAATTATGTAAAAGTTAAAATTTATATTAAATAAATAAAATTATAAATTCAAATAAAGTTTATCAAACTTTCAAAACTTTATATTTTTTAAATATAAATTTATTTTAAAATATATTATAAAAATTAAGTAATTAAATATTATAAGATCGAAATATCTTGTGAGAAGTTATAATTTGTTTTTTTGATTTATTGGTTAATGTCAACAATTTTATATTAGTGTGATCAAATAATTATTTTTATTACAAAGTCTATGGTTGTTTATACATTATAATTGTTTGTTTTATATTTTGGGATTTGATTTTCATTCTCTACATGTCATTGACATGGTATAGAGGAAAAGTTTGGGGAGAGTCGGAATGGGGTCGACGAGTTAGTTTTCATGGAAGTTAATTGATATTTTGAATTGGATACTTAATTTTACCTTTGCTTTTTTGCATGTGGGCTTTCAAAAAAATAATTCAACCTTGCGTTTTTTAATCCGATCGTTGTTTTAACATTTGTTTTCTTGAATCCGGCTGTTGTTTTAACGTTTGTTTGTTTTTTTTGGTTGAATTGGATACTTAACTTTGCTTTTTTCGGTGTGGGCTTTCAAAAAAGTAATTCAACCTTTTCTTTTTTGAATCTGACCATTGTTTTAACGTTTGTTTTTTGAATCCAATCGTTGTTTTAACGTTGGTTTGTTTTTTTTGGTTATTTATTAAGAGCAGATAGCAGTGGAATTTTCAGAAATATCTCCCTATACAGACCTATATGATATGGATATGTGATGGCCTCTTAACCACTCTCAGTCACGGTTGCAAAACATGGCCACTGCCCAATTATTTTAGGACGATAATTGATCTGTGGACGTTCGGTCATTAGAAAGAGTTTGGTAACCCATTTTATGAGGAAGAACCCAACGCTGATGTCAATGGCGATGCCGATTGCACTGCATCTCTCCATCTTTTCCAAAATATCAGATTAGAGGTAGGAAAACCCTTTCTGTCAATTTTAATTATCTTAACATTGCGGGCAAGCCTCTTCTTCGATCCTTGTTTTAAAGTTTGCTTTATAACTATTTTTTTGCAACTACGGGTTCAAGTTTTACACTAGTCATTTTTTCTCACAACATTTTTTTTTTGGTTGAAAACTAGTTTGGGGAAGTACGCGGTTTTCTCTATTTACATAATTGTTTGATATTCATATCTCTTATAAATTTGTTTACTTCGCTAAAAGCATGGATTGTCATATTTTAAAAATGACACAAAATTAGCCTAGATGTTGCTTATCAATTAGATAAACCAAATACATTTAAATTATTATTTGATATGCACCTCGATGTGGGTGAACCCGAGGTTTAATACAATGAATGATTCGTACAGTAAAATGTTGGGGAAATTTTTAATCAGTTAAGCAGTATTGCACACTAAAATTGCAGGTGCATTGGGAGAAATTTCCTTGTTATTTTGAAGTAGAGCTAAAGGAGGTTAAGATATGTAAGGGTTACTGTATCATGGAGCCTCCTAAGTATTTTGAGATGGTGGACGAGAACACTTTTTGTGTGGCAATAATCTTGGGTTCCACTTACAATGTGGAATTTGAGGATGTCAAGCTCTTGAACAACTTCCTCCTTCTGTAGAAGGACCAAAAAACAGGGTAACTCCAACAAATCTTGTGAAATTTTTTCATGCCCGATAGATATGGACTTCAAAACATAATCAATCTAACAACTAGATTTCATCCATCTACAATTAACACATATTTATTAAGCACCAAAAAATTATAAATTCTCTTTTTGTTAATTTGTTTTTTTGACTTGCTTTGAATACCTAAATATCAAGTCCTCGACTTTGACAATATTTTTGTCTTTTTTCCTTTTTTTTTTTTTTCCCTTTCTTGTAGGTTAATTTATCAGGTGGTACATTGACTTCATTGATATTAACTCTAAGGTGGGCTATTGTAGGTTGAAATAAACTTTGGTAGATTCCCTTGATTGGGAAATAGAAACAGGGTCCAATTTCATCACGGTTGTTCTGTCACCTCTCTATCAATGACTGGTTTTGATCACCTGAGACATCTCGAAGTCTTCCACTAGACTATGTTTGAAGACACACGCAATACGTTTACTTCCACTTTCCTTTTGTATGAATAGCTTCATTGAGAAGAACATTCCCATAGTTTCCTATGTTAAATTTTCTCTCATGGAAATCCTCTTTTCGTTGCACTGATCTGGTCATATCATCCGGTAGGGATTTCTTGAAACTGTACAAGACACAGAATAGACTAGCAGTTAATATTATTAGTTTGTTTATGTTTGATAAGTAGTAGTGTTCCAACCTACGTATAGGACTAGTAGAGTGTCCATGAAGTCTCTTTTATGTTTTTATGTTTTGTTTGTACGTTAATTGTTCTATTTTTATATTAGATAATGTCTACTAATTCTTAGTTCATCTCATTGTACAGAATTTACACAATCAATATATTGATATGACATAATTATTTGTATATAGATTTTATTTGTTGGACTACTACTTACACATTTGCATTATAGTGAAGTGTTAATTGTTTGTATATAGATTTTATTTGTTGGACTACTACTTACATATTTGCATTATAATTTATATTGTAGTGAAGTGTTACTGCTTGTATGTATTATAAATGGAATATAATGGAATGCAAGTGTTTATACATTTTTTGTTTTGTTTTCTTAAGCTTATTATGTTAATTACATGGGAGAGGAGGAAACAAAAGATGAGGTTCGTTCGTTAAATTCTTGTTAGTTGTTGGTATCTAATTGTCACTCACACTCTCCAATCTTGTATTTTTGTGAACATCATATCATATTATAGAAGAGTTAATATTAATTATATTTAAATATGTTTTTCTTTGTCTTTTGTCTTAGTGTAAGTTTGTTCTTTATGCATATCATTTATTTTACTTGTATGGCATCAGGGGACACAACATTTTGGATGTAGATCTCACCCATCTACCATAATCTTTGATCATAACTGAAAGTATGAGTGCAGTTATAAGGAGACCATCATAATCCAATTTATAATAAACTAATAACAAAATCCTGATAATCCAATTTATAATAAATTAATAACAAAACTGTGATAATCCAATTTATAACAAAATTTTGATAATCCAATTTATAACAAACTAATAATAAATAAGAAATATTTTTTTTATTACAATAACTTATCTATTGTTATCTATTCTTGTAGTGTGTGATATATATATATTTTTTATCAATATTGTATTTAAAATTGGTTAACTTTCAATTACTTGAATTTTATATATGTTTAAGTTTCTATCTAAATTATTAATATTAAGATAGTGAAGTCATTTAACTTTCAAATATTTGAATTTTATATATGTTTAAGTTTTTATTTAAATTATTAATATTAAGATAGTGCAGTCATTTAACTTTCAATTACTTAAATTTTATATATGTTTAAATTTCTATCTAAATTATCACTATTAAGATAGTGAAGCCATTTAACCATTACAATTCTCCTCATTAGTATTAGGTAAAGGATTTTTTTAAGAATGGATATATATAGAGAATACTAATGAAATAAAAAAATAATAATAAAACGTTCATTAAATTATAAATAACTGATATAGGTTTTTTTGGACTATAATAAATAGTGTTATTATAGTGTATATGATGATCATTTGTTTAGTTAGATTTATCTATATCTAAAACCACTCCTTAAAAAACTACAAACAGTTTTATTTTCATAATAAAAACTCAAAATAGTATTGCAACTCCGAAAT
>ML788608.1:191484-205894 GCA_009831015.1 Picea engelmannii
TTGTAGTTAAGGACAATTCCAGAAACTTTTGTCGTCAATTACTGGTCCCTCAGGCAGAAGATGGCTTCGTAGATCCGACGTGGAAAGGTTTTTCCTGCCACATGTAAAAGTTGGTTTAGTTAATGACAATTCAATTGTATAATCGACCGTTCAATTGCAACTTCCCGTCAACTAACTCTTTGTATCCAGTGTTCCGTAAATTGAAAAGGAACTCTATGTATCCCAATTCTATGTGACAGAAATTTTCGATGTAAAAGCTTCCATGGTATTATTTAAAAAAGGGGAAAAAACCCATATAACCCATTACACACATATTACCTAATTTTTAATAATATGCTCTTAACATTTAGTAATTTTTGTCACTATAGGTAATTTTACTTTCTAATTTATTTTAATTAATATCATCCCTAATCATAACCTTTTAACCTTTATTATTTATAATTCTTACATTTATCATCAATTTAAATCCTAACTATTATAACATCTTTCTCTCAAAGATTTATAATCAATGTATGAGAATACCTCTAATACATATAATCCTTAATATTTATCCTTTATAATTTTTAAATACTAGTATGCATGGCCATTAACCCTTAATACCTATATCTTTAATCCACCTATAACCCTCTTTTCCAAATCCTTGTAACTCTTTTAATTATTATAAAACATACAATTTATAACTCTTATGTATCTTTTATAACTTTGAATATAACTCTTATCCCCTACAACCCTTAACTCTATAACAATTATCACCCTTACTTCCAAAACTCTTAAATATTATAAACAATATTACCCTTAAGACTTATAACTATTAACTTATATAACCCCAACACATAACTTGTATATAACTCCTATAACCTATAGTACTTTTAACTCTAAACCTTTGACTCTTAAAACATGTAAATTCTAATCACTATAACCTAAACACTATATTATTTTTTAAATGTAAATTTATTTTAAAATATATTATAATAATTAAGTAATTAAATTTTATAACATATGAAATATTTTGTGAAAAGTTGTAATTTGTTTTTTGATGGCTTGGTTAATGTCAATAATTTTATATTAGTGTGACCAAATAGTTATTTTCATTACTAAGTCCATGGTTGTTTATACCTTATAATTGTTTGCTTTATATTTTGGGGTTTGATTTTCATTCTCTACATGTCATTGGTATAGTATATAGGAAAAGTTTGGGGGCGAGTCTGAATGGGGTCAGTGAGTTAGTTTTCATGGAAGTTGACTGATATTTTGAATTGGATACTTAACTTTGCTTTTTTCTGTGTGGGCGTTCAAAAAAGTAATTCAACCTTTGCTTTTTTGAATCTGACCGTTGTTTTAACATTTGTTTTCTTGAATCCGATCATTGTTTTAACGTTTGTTTGTTTTTTTTTGTTGACTTGGATACTTAACTTTGCTTTTTTCCATGTGGGCTTTCAAAAAAGTGATTCAACCTTTGCGTTTTTGAATCTGATCGTTGTTTTAATGTTTGTTTTCTTGAATCTAACCATTGTTTTAACGTTGGATTGTTTTCTTTTGTTATTTATTAAGACAGATAGCAGTGGAATTTTCAGCAATATCTCCCTATACAGAGCTATATGATATGGATATGTGATGGCCTCTTAACCACTCTTAGTCCTGGTTGCAAAACATGGCCACTACCCAATTATTTTAGAACGATAATCGATCTGCAGACGTTCGATCATTAGAAAGAGTTTGGTAACCCATTTGATGAGGAAGAACCCAACGTTGATGTCAATGGCGATGTTGATGCTGATGTCGATGCCGCTGTCACTGCATCTCTCCATCTTTTGCAGAATATCAGATTAGAGGTAGGAAAACCCTTTCTATTAATTTTAATTATCTTAACGTTGTAGAGGCAAGCCTCTTCTTCGATCCCTGTTTTAAAGTTTTCTTTATAACTATTTTTCTGCAACTACGAGTTCAAGTTTTACACTAGTCATTTTTTCTCACAACATTTTTTTTGTTGAAAATTAGTTTGGGGAAGTAGGCAGTTTTCTCTATTTTCGGATTTTTGATATTCAGATCTCTTATAAATTCGTTTACTTCGCTAAAAGCATGGATTGTCATATTTAAAAAATGACTCAAAATTAGAGTAGATGTTGCTTATCAATTAGATATTTACCAAATACATTTAAATTCCTATTTGATATGCACTTCGATGTGTGTGAAGTTGAGGTTTAATACAATGAATGTACGGTAAAATGTTGGGGAAATTTTTAATCAGTTAAGTTGTACTGCACACTAAAATTGCAGGGGCATTGGGAGAAATTTCCTTGTTATTTTGAAGTAGAGATAAATGAAGTTAAGATATGTAAGGGTTACTGTGTCATGGACCCTCTTAAGGATTTTGAGATGGTGGACGAGAACACTTTTTGTGTGGCAGTAATCTTGGGTTTTATTTACAATGTGGAATTCGAGGATGTAAAGCTCTTGAACAAACTCCTCTTTCTGTAGAGAAACCACAAAACAGGGTAACTCCAACAAATCTTGTGAAATTTTTCCATGCCCATCAATCTGGACTTCAAAGCATATTCAATCTAACAATTAGATTTCACCCATCTACAATTAGCCCATATTTATCAAGCACTAAAAAATTATAAATCCGTTTTCTGTTCATTTGTTATTTTGGACTTACTTTGAATACCTAAATATCAGTGCTTTAGTCCTCGACTTTGACAATATTTTACTTTTTCTTTCTTTCTTTGTTCTTTCTTGTAGTAGGTTAATTTATCAGGTGGTACATTGGCTTCATTGATATTAACTCTAAGGTGGGCACTGCTTATTGTAGGTTGAAATAAACTCTGGTAGATTCCCTTGATTGGGGAATAGAAACAGGGTCCAATTCCATCACGATTGTTCTGTCACCTCTCTATCAATGACTGGTCTTGATCACCTGACACATCTCGAAGTCTTCCACTAGACTCTGTTAAAAACCCCACTAAGGATAAGACACACAATAGGTTACTTCTACTTTCCTTTTGTATGAAGACCTTCATTGAGAAGAACATTCCCATAGTTTCCTATGTTAAATTTTCTCTCATGGAAATTCTCTTTTGGTTGCACCGATCTCGTCATATCATCAAGTAGGGATTTCTTGAAACAATATGAGACACAGATTAGACTAGAACTTAATATTATTAGTTTGTTTATGCTTGATAAGTAGTAGTGTTCCAACCTACGTATAGGACTAGTAGAGTCTCCAATATTAGTGTTCCAACCTACGTATAGGACTAGTAGAGTCCTCCCTTGAGCTTCATGAGCAATTGAGCCTGCTACAATAGAGAGTTCAATAAGGAGATTTTATTTTGGTTTTAAAATTCCATAACACTGATAACACTGATTATGTCAATGGAATTTCAAAAATATTTTTCTAGTTCCTACTAGATATTTCAAAAACTATTTTTCTAGTTCCATAAATGTTTTTCTAGTTCCTACTAGATTCAACTATTTTTTTGTGTTCCTATTAAATTGTGCTATTTTTTCCATAGATATTTTTCTAGTGCCTACTAGATTCATAGGAATAAAATCTTATTGTTCCATCTTTATATGGATCTAGATATTGTTCCATATTTATGTGGATCTAGATAGAGCGCCTAAGCTTATGTTGAGAGTCTAAGCAATGTAAATTCTTAAATATCTCTCTGTAACCAATGTAAATTATTTCATATATTTACATGTAGCTACCTTATCTTCTAGTGCACAAACTCAGTTTGCAGAGCACAATATTGAGCAACTCAGTTTACAGAGCACAATATAGAGAAACTGTGCAGGTAGACGACGATGTTATGGATATGCTCATAGCTTATAAAGAAGATGCAACAACAATTCACTTTGATTGCTAAGCTAAATTCTTTGATTGGTCAGATAAAAAAATTGATAAAGAGAGAAAAAACTTTCATTGAGTGACTTACAGTTGCATGGTAAAGATTTCATTGAATGACCTACAGTTGCATGATGCATAGCGCTTGGCACCAGTGTGGTTTCTCTAGCCATAGGTGTATTTCCATTTGTTCTAGTATCGCTCTTCTCTGTCAACTAAGTCATTAGAAAATTTGATTTGGAAACCAAGATTGTCGGGAATTCTTGTGAAGGAGGTACTATCAAGGCAGTGCACATTGCTGCAGAGTTGTCTAGGTGGTGGAGGCCGAGTCTTTGAGAACTCTGCGATTGGACCCTTAATAATGCTTCATCTGTTAATGAGCATTAAATATTGGCATGAATTCACTGACCTTTGAATAAATATTATAATTAATTCACTTACATTGGTCATAGCATGAATAAATAATGTAATGAATTCACTAACCTTCGAGAGAGCATTTCACTGAACTTCGACAGAACATGAGAGCATGACAAAGCATAGGTGTTAATGCACTCCACCGCCACCCTCGGGTTGTTAATGCAATCGACCACCACCTCGGCAATAAGAGGTGAAAGTTGAAATCCAATCATATTGCAGGGAAATAAAGGTTTTTTATTTATTTTAATTATAATAAAAATATTATTGAGATGAGTCTGCAGGGAAATAAAGGTTTTTTATTTATTTTAATTATAATAAATATATTATTGAGATGAGTCTATGTGTTTTGACATTGGAAATGCGAATTTTTTTTAAGTCAAACTTATATTCAATGATGAATAGAATGCTATAGTACTGGGAAATAAAGGTTTTTTATTTATTTTAATTATAATATTAATAAATTTAAAAGGTTTTTTATTTATTTCAATTATAATATTAATAAAAATATTATTGAGATGAGTTTATGTTTTGACATTGGAAATGACAAAAAAATTAAGTCAAACTTATATTCAACAATGAATAGAATGTTATAATCCTGAATAGAATGTTATAATCCTGGCCTTAGGAGGGACTAATAACAATAGCCTTATGCTCTTAACACTTAGTAATTGCAACCTTATGCTCTTAACACTTAGTAATTTTTGTTACAAGTACTTTTCATTAATATCATTCATGACCATAATCCACCTAACCCATAAACTTTTAACTTTTATTATTTATAATCTTCACATTTATCATCAATTTAACTCCTAACTATTAAAACATTTTTCTCCCAAATACCTATAATATGTATATGGAAATAACCCTAATACATATAATCCTTAATATTTATCCTTTATAATTCTTAAATATTAGTATGTATGATCATTAACCCTTAATAAATATATCCTTAATCTACCTATAACACTTTTTTTCAAACCTAACTCTTAACCCTTAATATTTATCATTTATAATTCTTAAATACTAATATGTATGACCATTAACCCTTAATAAATATATCCTTAATCTACCTATAACCTTTTTTTTCAAACCTAACTCTTAATTGTTATAAAACATACCATTTATAACTCTTATGTCCTCTGTCTTTTATAACTTTGAATATAACCCTTATCCCCTACAACCCTCAACCCTTATAACAAGTATCACTCTTACTTCCAGAACCCTTAAACATTATAAACAACATTACCCTTAACACCTATAACTACTAACCGATATAACCCCCAACACATAACATTACTTCCAGAACCCTTAAACACTATAAGCAACATTACCCTTAGCACTTATAACTACTAACCCATATAACCCCCAACACATAACTTGTATATAACCCATAGTCCTTTTAACTCTAAATCTTCGACTCTTAAAACATGTAACCTCTAAGCACTTTAACCTATATATTCCCCAAATCTTAATGCTCATTAACTCTTACCATTATCCATCATAAACTTGACATTATCTCCCATAACATATAAAACCCTTATACCCCAAACCTATATTAACCCTTATACCATTTATCACCCCTAACCCTTGACCTTTAGGCTCCCTAACTCATAAAACCTTTCACCACCAACCTAGATAACCATTACCCATAATTACACCTATAAAATCAATTAACATAGTCATCACTTATATTACCCTTATAACCAAATTAACCCTATTTCTAATCCATTTAAACCCTAGACACATCCCCAATAAAACTCTACCCTAGACACATCCCCAATAAAACTCTAATTTCTAGCACTTATGATTACTAATATAATTCATAACCCTTACAAATCCTAAAATATCTAACTATTAACACCTAAGTGTTAACCCTAATACATAAATTCCACAAAACCTAACCCTTATAACACATAAACATTACAAACCCTAATCCATATAACCCCCATATAACCCCTAACTACTAGCTTATACATTCCACAAAACCTAACCCTTATAACACATAAACATTACAAACCCTAATCCATATAACCCCTAACTACCTAACTACTAGCTTATAACTATTAGTCCTATAACTTCTAACTCTCAAACCCTAACATAATAACCTATTACACCTAACCCCTTTGCAAGTAAGCCCTTACACCTATAACTCTTAACCCATATAATTCTAAACCATGTAGACATTAACTCATAATACCATAATACCATTAATCCATGGAGCATGTATAATTACCAACCCCTTACTTCTATAACATCTATAACCCTTATCCATTATCACCACTAACCATAGAACCATAAAACTCCTTTTACCCCTAATATTTAATATAATCTCTAACTTAAATAATCTCTGCAACATATAACTCATAATTTTACCCATTGTAGAGCCTCTAAACATTAATTTTACCCATTATGTCCCCATTGTAGAGTCTCTAAACATTGTCAATGTTAGAAACTCTAATCCCTATAACCCTTAATATTCAACCATAAGCACATATAACCCTTAATATCTAACCCCAATAACCTTTAACTCCTAACTCATATAAAATGTAATTCCCAATCCCTATAACTTTCAACCCACAAATAAAAATAAGTATCTATGACATTAATCCATACACCATGTAATTATTAATCCCTATAAATTATATAAATTATACTAACCCTTAGCCATCATGACCCTTCACCATCACACCATCACCGTATTTATATAATATATATAAACCATTTCATCCTATAGTGTATCACCCTTAATATCGAGAAGTTAAAACTCCTAAAATCTAATATTACACCTAAACCATATAATTGTTGTTATAACCTTGCATAATTAACCGTTATAACCACTAACTAGCAATCCTTATAACTTACAATGTAACTCCAAATCCTTATAACTCTTAAACTCTAACACCTATAACCCTAATTTATAAGACTTATATCCCTTAAATCCGATATGCCTTACTCTTATAACCTTTAATCACTATTACCCCAACCCTTATAACCTAAATCCATACAACCACTAACCCTTATAACCCCAAAATCCAAACACTTATATCTTCGAACTTTAAACCCTATAACCCCTTATCCCTATAACATTCTACCCTTATATCACTTGATTCTTAACTTCTATAACCCTTATCAGTATTAACTCATGCCCTTTTGTAATAAATTATCTAACAACTAACCCAAACATTATCACCCTTGACCTCCTTGACTCTATAACCATAAATGATGTAAATCCTCACCCTTATAACCCCTATAAATTTAACCCATATTAACTCTATAATCATTATATTTTATCATTTATAATCAATATAATGCATAATCCCTATAGAATTTTAATCATAAATCCTTATAATCCCTATAACCTTAACCCTTATAACTCCCAAACACCAAACCTTATAATTAAAAACCTATAACCCCAACATATAATCTTGAAGAACACTTGTAACATGTAGCCTCTATAACTCCACACCCTTAAAAACCATCATACAAGCACTAATTCATATATTCCATGATTCTTATAGACCATAACACTATAACATATGTTAATATATTTAACAATTATAACCTATGATCTGTATAATAATTATCACTCATAACCCTGTATAACTTCTAATCTAATGAATATCCCCTACAACTTATAACCTCTATCAATATCACCCCTACCCCATAACATCTAACTATTATAACCATAATTTCCCTGAACCTCTAAACTTGTAACATGTATCACTATGAATTATTATATATGATAACACTCGATACATCTAACTATTATAACCATAATTTCCCTAAACCTCTAAACTTGTAACATGTATAACTAGGAATAATTATAAATGATAACACATGTAAACTTGTAACATGTATCACTAGGAATAATTATAAATGATAACACTGGACCCTTATAACTCCTATAATCCATATCTCCTTTTAATAAAAATCTCCATAGACATATAAATTTTAACTTCTAGATACCTCTTATAATCCCTAATAATTATAAAACTTCTATCTTTTTGCCCCTATAATCCATATTATTTATATGACCTCAAATCTGAATAACCCCTATCAATATTATCCTTGAACCATGGGAACACTTAACATCTATAACCCCTAATCCTGATAACCCCTAGTCTCCATACCTTAACTTATATAACCTATAAGCATTATAAAATCTAACCACTCTCATTTATAACTCTTAAATGCCAACCCCTATAAAACCCTTATTGCCCCATGTGTTACCTTTATTATCCTATAATAAATTTTTAATTAGTTCTATAATCCATAATAGCTATAAACCTTTTAATCTATAACTGTTAACACATAACCCCCAAAAAAATCAATTGTTGACCCATATAATCTATAATAATTAGCACTTAACATATATCACCAATAACATTTAACTTATATAATTGTTAATACATGACCCTTCATTTATAACATATATATCAAAAAAATCATAACCTTTATATTTCCTATGTTGGAATACTGAGAGGGGGTGAATCAATATGAACACTTTATACCACTTTTAACCATAATATATATTCTTTCACTTTAACAATAATGCTCAACAATATATAATGAATGCATCATATATGAATGCATCCTCTCTCTCTCTCTCTCTCNTATATATATATATATATATATATATATATATATATATATATATATATATATATATATCATAAACAAGTAAACATAAGAAGTATCACATCAACATCACATCAAGAGCGGAGTACACCAGTATTTATGTGGAAACTCAAATGGGAGAAAACCACTGAATCCTTTCTCATATATATCAAGAATTCATTCATAGGAAGCACCAACCTCCAAATTCTCCAGTTGAAACAGGAAGGAGGCTACAACCCCCTATTCTCAGGATCCAACCTGACAACTCCCTGAATTATTTGGCTCCAACCAGAAGGAGGATACAACCCCCTGGGTTCTATGGCTCCAACCAGAAGGTGGCTACAACCACATAGTTCTCAGGCTCCAACCTAAAGGAAGTTCCAACTCCCTGACTCTCCATTTCCAACGAGAAGGAGGATACAACCCTCTTTCCTTGCCCTGTCCTACTGCCCTGGAATATAAGTGTAGACCAACTGTCACAGACTTTGCCACTATCACTACCACAAACTTTGTCACTGGCGTTGTCACTTCCACTGTCACTGCCACAAAATCTGTCACTATCACTATCACTACCACTGTCAAATCAATATGTAACCCATCAACTTATCATTGTATCCAACCTGTCATTGTATCCAACCTGTCACTAATAAACGTGTCCAACCTATCACCAAATCCTCTCACATGGATCATATACCAAGGACACTTGTCAACTTGATTTCCAACATCACCAACACATGGCACTACCAAGCATGTACCAAGATCACCAACTACCGTCACAAGATATGTGTCTGAACCATGTACCAAGGCATGTACCAAACCATCAACCCATACCATACCAACCATCAATCGTGTACCACAACAAGTGCATCAACCATGCACCAAAATCTACACCAAACCATGCATCAACCATGCACTTCAACAATGTACATCAACACTTGTACCATAACATGTCCCAACCATGCACATCAACCCTATACCATATCATGTAGCATACCATGTGCCAACCATGTATGTCAACTTTGTACATCAAGACCATACCATATACCAATCTTGTACCATACCATGTATCAACTATGCACCATAAAAAGTGTCTCAGCCATATACCATATCACTCTCAATGATGTCATGTACCATATCACAATATCACAAAGATAAGCCTCAAGGATATGCCAATATCACAAAGATGAGTCTCTAACAATGAACCATAACAACCATATACCAAGTACCAAGAGTATGCCTCAAGAATGTAACAATATCACCTCAACCATATGCAATAATGTACCATCAAGAGCCTCCAAGACATTCCTTAAGCATGTGCCATACCATCCAAGATACAAGCCTCAAACAAATACATAAATGACATACCTTAACTCATGAAAACATGAAGCTACCATTTCAGACCTTCTATCAACTGTGTTGTACCATCAAACCTTGATGCAACTTATATGTACATCCTTTTTCAAAGCTTTACCTCATGTATGCAACCTGTCCTCCCGCAACCTGCATATGTATGCGGCATGTCTTCTTGTAGCCTGCATATGTACACGACCTATCCTCTTATAGCCTCCGTACAACCTCAAAAAAATAGGGTTTCCATTTTTCTGCAACTATGAAACTTTCAGCCTTTCAGACTCCTTCGCTTCCTCAAAAAAATGTCGCCAAATTCAACCTCAGATTCACTAATATATTTACTAAAAGATAGACCATACCATTCATAAGATAGATGTTGAATTTAAGTGTGTGAGTGTGCTTATGACTGACTCCTTGAGGTGTATTTATACTTGTTCTAGCTAAGTCCTTTCCTTAATTTAGGGCTTCTACATTTTTCTTGTTACAATAACTTCACCCCTTTGACTAAGAATTATAACAAACTAGGGGCTTCTTGACCACTCTTTGGGGCTTCCAACTTCACAAATCCATATCTCCATAACCGTGAGGAACCACATGGTGTTCCAAATATCACCAAAACCGACACGACATGTATTATCCATCTATGATACTATTACCTGGAATTTCAATGTCCTTCATGTCCATATTCCTTAATCAACTTTGTGTTCGATAACCACACCTCCAGAGATACATGTAGACTACATCAAATGTACCCAACTAGCTCACTATCAATCTCGATCATACAAGTGTCAATCAACTATCCAACATCTTTATACCTCTCCAAGGGTTGACCTCGATCTCTAAGGGTTGACATCAATCTCCAATATCACTTTCCAAGGGTTGACATCAATGACAACCAACTGTCCAAACCAACTATGCAACAATCTCCCCCTTTGGCATTGATGGAAACACCAACATTGATGGAAACACTTAGACATGGAAACACTCATGCTCATGCTCCCCTTGTGATCATCACTCCTCATCAATGTTTGTATCTCTCCCCCTTTGATATCAATGGAAAAGGGTATCTCCTCTTGGGGTTACTCCCCATGTCTGTATGCCTCTGTTCTTTCTCTTAATTTTTACCAAAGGTTAACTCCCCCTTTCCATATGTATCCTCTTGATACTGTATGATATTATTCTTCCTTTCTGGATATCTCTCTTTTATGAAGTGACTTCTCTGCACGATGTTGCGTAGATTTATGTAGGGATACATGTATATGTTTCCTTTCCTCTCTTCCAGTCTTGTTTATTGTCCATTGGTGTTTCCTCTTCAATTTCACTCACATATATAAAAACAAATTCAAAATTTGATTTATTCATTTACTTGTCATGTTCACTTGACCATATTGTTCAACAATGTCCTTCTGATGATATAGTTTTTGCTAACAATTTCTCTTTCCCTATTTTGTTGTTCCTTTCACTGCTTTCCTTTCTGTGACCAACCGATTCCAACTGATTCCATTGATTCCAATTGTAAATATGTTGTTATGCATCTGACATGTGTTTCCTATACTTGCTAATCATTTCATGAATCCATCTATGTCCATATGCCACGAATTTTTCATAACCCTGTTGCTCAACCATCCACAATGCTTACCCATCTATCAATGTACCATCCTGAAGACTTCTCTTCAATATACTACAAACGATCATCACATGTTCCTAACAAAATCAAATATTTCCATTGTTTTGATCTATCTTCTCATCAAACTTTGTATGTTTGGAACAACTTGTACTGAAGATATCCCTTCTTGAATACATACGTGCAAAAGAATCATAAACTTTTGTCTTCCAACTAACACTTGTGTGGGAACACTACTTCTCAATCGATCAATCGATCAATCTGTCATTTTGTAATTCTGCTATCTGATTGTTCAAAATCTGTCTCTGTAAACACTTCATACTACTTGAAAGGTGGTTTTCTGCATGGAATCCCCTTTTTAAACATACATATTACCTGTGAGTCTCGAAACTGGGTGGTTCAAAAAAATACCCTCTCTAATGCATAATAATTTTTATCTTCATTTGTAGCCTCATCATCTCTCTGAACTTTTACTTCTCCCTTTCTGCCAATGGATTGATCTTTCTCTATAATTCCTGAAAGTACAATTTCTTAAACATGTTCTTTATTCACTTGTCCTTCTTTTCTTTCATTTCTTCTCCAAACCTTTTGATATATGACATCTTCCTTTTTCTCTGTAGATTTGTATTCATCTCGTATTATCGCCAATCTTACGATCTCTGGGACCTGGTATTTGTTCACCTATTCTTTTTGTTTTATTTTCCATACTTTCTTATATTTGATATCATTGTTCTTTCTCAAATATCTATCCATCATGCTTCTACAATCACTATCTATGTGTCCATAGTTATGGCACTTGTAACATTCAATGTCATGTGGGGCCACATAAGCTTTTATTGTTTGAACATATCTTCCATAAGCCCTATAATATGAAACCTTATGTCCAAAGTTAGTACAATAAAAAAAATGACCATTAAAGAAATTTTCATACCTGGAAGTGAATGATCTTCTTTACGGTGTAGTCCTTTTGAATTCCTTCCTTCGCTAATCATGATCTTCTCTTCTGTGGATCCTTTCATTATGGTTGAAGATTCTTTTTTTCCTGAACATGGTAGGTCTTGTTGAATATGTATCTCTATTATTCTTCTTTGATTCTTCCTGGCCATGATTCTTTCCTTTGATTACTTCTTCATAAATCTTACTCTTTTCTTCATTTTTCTTTTCGAGCACCCTGAAATGCTTCTCTTCATTCTCTATTGTTGATGTGTATGTTTCTTTCTTTTCAATGTTCTTGCTGAGCTTGACAAATTTTCTTCTCAATGTGACAACTTCTTCTTCAATCTTTTCAACCTATTCTTCTTTCTTCATCATCTGAATCTTCATGACTTCTTCTATCCTCTTTTCTTCTTCAAGTTGTATCTTCAATGTAATTATTTCTTCTTCAAGTCTTCTCTCTTCTTGACCAAACTCTGCATCAAGTTGGTTTAAATCATTAGTTCCTTCCTTGATATGATCTTTCAATATCTTCTCTCTCTTTTCTGTTTCGTCCTTTTGTTATGCTATTTTGGCTTCCAAACACTTATTTTGATCTTCTAGATTTTCTTCAACCTTTCCGCCTTCTTCTAGCTTAGCTCTTAAGTTCTTGATGACTTGTTAGGCTTCTTAGAAACTTTGAATACTTTCCTTTTTCTTCATCAATTCTATCTTGAGTGACTTATTTTATTCTCTTTCTTTCTTTAGTTCATCTAAAGAACTAATTAAGTCTGCCTTTTCAATCTTAGTATTGTCTTCTATTTCATCATTTTCAATTTTCAAGTAATGGCATTCAATTTCAAGATGTCTGCACTTTTCACAATTAAAGAAAAATAACTGACATTTGTTGCCTTTTGTTACTTAGCACTCTTGTTCTTTTGAATCTATCTGACATGATGAACATCTTTCTTCCTATTTTGTAAATGTATCTTATTTAGCAAATTTTGACTCTATGATGGGAGAAAAAAATATTTCATGTAGCTTATCCCAAAATTCTTTAGCTGATGAACACTTTCCAACCTTTTCTCTTACTGGATTAGGTAATCCTTCCCACATGAAATCCATGGCTATTTTTTTATTCTTCTTCAATTTCTTCGTGTTTGAAGTCTTTTCTTCTTTGTAGCATTGTATCATGTCATAACTGATTTCCAAATATCATATCATTGTTCCTTTAAAAATACCTTCATCTTGCAACTCCACAAGTCATACTTCATACCCTTATGACCATTCAACATTGTTGCTCCATTCATACTATACTCCATGATCTACCTTCTAGTGGTTAAATTTTTTCCTTGAAGGAACTTTCTCTGATATCAATTGTTGGAATACTGATAGGGGGGGTGAATCAGTATGAGCACTTTATACCACTTTTAACCAGAATATATATTATGTCACTTTAACAACAATGTTCAATACTATATCATCAATGTATCATCTATGAATCATGGATGATTTTAAGGATGGAAAATTATTTTAAAAAGTAGAAGCCTTGGCGAATCTTACTAATCCTTCATATGCCAACTATAAATGTTTGGCGATATTTTTGTAAAAATATTCAAATTTCTAAGGATTTTATATAGTTTTTA
>ML788608.1:206238-246297 GCA_009831015.1 Picea engelmannii
AAGGAGGCTATAACCCCCTTTCCTTGCCCCATCTTATTTCCCTGAAATATAAGTGTAGACCAACTATCACAGACTCTACCACTGTCACTTCCACAAACTCTGTCACTGTCACTATCACTGCCACTTTCATTGTCACTATCACTACCACTGTCACATCAACCTGTAACCTGTCGACATGTCATTGTATCCAACCTGTCACTGTATCCAACCTATTACTGATCAAACTGTCCAACCTGTCACCGGATCCTCTCACATGGATCATATAAAAAGGACACCTCTCAACTATATGTACAACATCACCAACGCATGCCACTAACAAAAATGTACGAAGATCACCAACATACCATCACAAGATATGTGTCTCAACCATGTACCAAAAAATGTACCAAACCATCAACCTGTACCATACCAAACATCAATCGTGTACCACAACAAGTGCATCAACCATGCACGTCCAACACATGTACCAAACCATGCATCAACCATACATTTCAACAATGTACATAAACACATGTACCATAACATATGCCAACCATGCACATCCACCATATACCATATCATGTATCATACCATGTGCCAACAATGCATATCAACCATGTATGTCAACCCTGTACATCAACACCATACCATATACAAATCATGTACCATACCATGTATCAACTATGCACCATAACAAGTGTCTCATCCATATACCATATCACTTTCAATCATGCCATGTACCATATCACAATATCACAAATATAAGCCTCAAGTATATGCCAATATCATAAATATGTTCCTCTAACAATGAACCATAACAATCATATACCAAGTACCAAGAGTATGTCTCAAGCATGTAACAATATCACCTCAACCATATGCAATTCTATACCATCAAGGGCCTCCAATACATGCCTTAAGTATGTGCCATACCATCCAATATACAAGCCTCAAACAAATATATAAATGGCATACCTTTACTCATGAGAGCCTGAAGCATACCATCTCAGAACTTGTATCAACTATGTTGTACCATCAAAACTTGTTGCAAGTCATTCATACATCCCTTTTCAAAGCTTTACCTCAGGTACGCGACCTTTCCTCCTAGAACCTACATATGTACACAGCCTATCTTCTTGTAGCCTGCATATGTATGCGGCCTATCCTCTTGCAGCCTAGGTATAACCTCAGAAAACTAGGGTTTTCAATTTTATGCAACTCTAAAACTTTTGGCCTTTCAGACTCCTTCGTTACCTCAGAAAAATGCCACCAAATTCAACCTCATATTCACTAATAGATTTACGAAAAGATATACCCTACCATTCATAAGATAGTTATTCAATGTAAGTGTGTGAGTGTGCTTATGAATGATTCCTTGAGTTGTATTTATACTTGTGATAGCTAGATACTTTCCTTAATTTAGGGCTTGTAGGGTTTTCTTGTTACAACAACTTTACCCCTCTGACCAAGACTTATAAAAAACTAGGGGCTTCTTGGCCATTCTTCTGGGCTTCCAACTTCAGAAATCCATATCTACCTAACCATGAGGAACCATGTGGCATTACACATATCACTAGAAATGACACAACGTCTACTATCCATCTATGATAACCTTACCTAAAATTTCACTATCCTTCATGTCCATATTCCTTAATCAAATTTGGGTCCCATAACCACACTTCCAAGGATACACGTAGACTACATCAAATGTACTCAACTAAGTCACCATCAATCTCGATCATACAAGTGTCAATTAATTTTCCAACATATTTGGACCTCTCCAAGGGTTGACCTCGATCTCTAAGGGTTGACATCAATCTCCAATATCACTCTCCAAGGGTTGGCATCAATGAAAACAAGTTGTCCAACATCCTAACCCATGTAACCCTTGATTTTTATGGCCTCTAATACTTAACCTATAATTCTTACCACCACTAACTCTTAACCATTAATACTAATAATCTATACCAATTAAGCCTTTACACATATTTTTCATAACCCATGTACTAACCCCAATAATCATTAACTTGTATGACTACTATAACCTTAGATCCTTATAACACATATAGATCCCTATGCCTTTAATTCTATATCCCCTAACACTTATGATCCTATTTACCCCACTAACATTAATTTATAACCTTTATAAACCATAACACCTAAAAATCAAGTCATATAAACCATAACAATTAATCTATATAATACTTAAGATGTGAAACTTCACTACTAATACCTATATTCTGAATCTTGTAACCCTCATAGCACTTAAAACCTTTATATGTATGTACGCGACTTATCCTCTTGAAACCTACATATGTATGACATTAGATGTGTTATGAGGACATTGTGACTTGACCATATTTTTCAATGACATATCTCCTTTTTATAGGAGTCCAATGAGTGAGGTTATGAGCCCTTCCTAAGCTCAACAATTAATTAGAATGTTTTATTCCTATTTGTGGGTGTGGCATCCCCACAAAAACCCCAAAATCCCATCAACTTTCCCATGAGGTCCTAGACTCATTTCTAGGACATTTTCACTGAAACGAAAGTCAAAACTTGTGCCAATGAAAATTCCCATATTCCTGGAACCTTGGCCTCTAGTGAAAATGCCTCCCAAAGATAAAAAATTAAACACTCCCTCTTAGGAAGGGAGGTATCTAATCCTCCAACATCTAGATGCACCACTGTCAATCATAGTAGATATTGATCTGGATATACCACCTCATATGTGATCCAATAGTCCAAACTGTCTACTCCCTCTATCACTATGGAAAATGGGTCGTTGATGGGTATTCTATATTTACTAATTCCCTCAATAAATTTTCAACCCGAGGTAAGTAAACTTAGAGTTATGGCACAATATGAGCCAAGGCAGAAAGAAAAGCTAATAGAAATATTGTCTAGCTAAGGATATAGTTTACCCTAGGGATCGACACTCTTTTTAATTTACAATTCTACTTTTTAAAGAGATGATTTTTAAAATCTATTTAAACAACAAATTCTATGTAAAGCAACCTTCAATTAATGAGCTTCAAGCAATTCTAGAACTATGAACTATTTGACCTAAGTAGCCTTAAACAATCTAGGACTATGGATTGTTTAATATATCTATAAACAAGCAAATAACAAGTAATCTATTTCAAATCTATTTAATCTATTCAATCTCTCTTTGAATAAGAAAACAACAAGTAATCTATTTCTGAATTATTTGATCTATCTACCTCTGAATGAACAAGCAAGTAAGCAAGTAAGCACTTGATCTATAAAAACTATGTTGACAAGTGAACTCTATTCTTAAAGTAAAAAATCACAACTATTTCTATCTCGCAAAGAATAAACATTAATCTACTTAACCAAAATCAAGAGTGTTATGACAATATTCAAATATGATGATTATATCTTTGGTGGCGAATGACATCACGATGGCATCTAACAACTAATGATAGTTCAAGTGGAATTAATGCAGTGCTAACTTCTACAGAGAAATGTAAAGTATGGATAAGGAAATCTATAGAAAGTTTTTCCATCATAAAATCAATACTAAATGTTCTAGGAATCCATATGATCTTTAAAAATTGTGCAGAAGGGATTCAACACCAATCATTCACTCTATCATACAACTACTGGAAAATACTCGATTTGAAATCACTAACTCAAGAAAAGCTATAAACTCATAATTAGCACTTAATCCGAAATCCTAATTCAAATTCATAACTAAGATGACAATGAAAATACTCTGTGCATACCTACAAACTCTTGACTGTTGCTAATTAGAAATCATAACTCAAATTCATAACTGGGATTTCATTAAAAATCATAACCTAAAGTTAATTAAGCTACCATTAAAGATCATACTCAAAATCAACTAAGATGCTACTGGAGATCATAATTCAAAATCCATTTCTATCCTATCATTCTGATGCTAAAAGAAAAATTAACAAATAAGCAAACCTACAAAGAGTATTTGAAATTACAACTTGATAAATAAACACTATCTAAATTAGTACTCTGCAGAGTAATTTACAACTAGGGAGAAAAATACATGACAGTATAATTAGACGACTTCTACAACCTCCAAACAAAATGTTAGGAGTCTAAATATCAACACACAACCATGGATGTCCACACATACTCTGTGACACACACAATTCAGAAAGTGACTTGCAAATAAGAAAATATGTGCAGGGAAGTGAATTAGACAAGCGATCTGAAAATAAAAAGATACACACAGTGAGCAACCAATTTGAAATCAAAGATATGCACAGTAAATAAGTAATTTCGAAATCTAAGAAGTATGAAAAGAAACTATATAAATGCAAATATATACTAGTATAAACAATCACCTAGACCACTGGTGGCCCCCCTAGAAGGTCGTGGCACTACTCATCAGGAAAACACAGTCACTGAGTTAACATAGTATTATCATTGATCATAAGAATAGAGTTTACAACAAATGGAGATAATGTCTGTGTATAACATAAAATTCATGTCTTTATCGTGGCATAGACAACGGTATTTATAGATTATTACAGATCTTGAGAGGTCGACCACTGGAAGGGTCGACTCTCTCTAAAAACAACAAGTTCATTAAATTTGTTTTAATAGAAGAATCTTCCTTATTAGTATTGTGTGCTCCACTTAGCGGCCGCTGCAACTGCCCAATCCTAGATGCATCAAGCTCCATAGATGGAGGGCATGAGTGGGCATAAAACCCATATCTCTGATTCATCCATCAAAGTTCGTCAATGTGCTAACTACCAACTCCTGTGTGCTTCAAGTGCCGGATGGAGTGTTGGATGGAGTGTCGAACGAGGGACTGGATGGAGGATCGGATCATGATTTCGACCCGTTGAAAGAAAACTAGAACGCTAGATCTTCATAATCAATTAACTGAGATGAATTAATCATAAAACCATTACAAAAATGATTATTATACATACCTTGTGTGATTCCATGGAGAATTGATGTATAAAGCTTGATAATACCTTTAAAATGGCTATATGAGAGCATAGAATATATAATTGTCGCATACAAAAAGGATTTGGGCATTGAAAAAAATAGTCAAAACACCAAACCAACATTTTTCCCACGCCTAAGGATTTGCAGGTCCCTTTGCAAACAAAAATGGATCACCCGAAATAAATTTACTCATGAAGGAGGGGGTGGATTGGCTTTAGAAGCTTCTCCCTCTTTCCTTGGGGACTTTGTCTTAGGCCTTTTACGATGTTTCAATTGCATCTGGAGACTGTGATTGGTGGTGGTCATCTGCTCAACCAATCGTTGAAGAGAGTTCACTTTTTCTTACAGGAAAACATTGTCATGATGCAAATGCCTATCCATAGTTTTTTGTTCTACCAATTGTTGAAGCAACTGAGAATTTTCTTGTTGTAATTTCTCAATAACTGGGGTGTGATTAGATGGCTTAAGAGAAGAAAGCTTGGGTTCCTTGATGGATGTAGAAGGTATATCAACTTTAGAATATGGTGTAGGCATCTGGGAGGAAGGCAGAACAATGTTTTTGTGAGGGATACTTGGTGTAATAGGTTCATATTTGACCTCTTTATTGGGCTTACACTCCTCTGCAGAAACTTCTCTTAGTCTTTTATGGGGGCTCTCATGATCGAAAGAAAATTGAATAGGATCCGAAGTGATTGGAGTTTTTATATTGGGCTTGCCACTCATACTTTGGGTGCTTCTTCGAAAGGATTCCCCCTTGAATCGATGATATCCTCTCCTCTTTGTAGGAACCGAAGGAAAATCTTGATGGAATGCATCTTGTAGCTTCTTAGGTTGAGAATCAATAGGTGTTGAAGGAAATGGAGAATTATCAATAGGATTTTTTATTTTCTTACCATAAGAGGCTACAGGGGAATCAATAATTTTCTTGGCCTTTTTATCAGACAAGGAGAGAGTTTGAGTTGGAGGGTTTGGAGTTTTTGGAGAATGAGGCTTAGGTGGGGTGAAAACCCCTAAATCGACCGACCTCTTGCTTGTATTAACTGTGAAATGGGGATTTGAGAATTGGTAGAGGAAATCGTCCCATGTCTTGCTCTATTTTGTCAATTCAGATATAACAAGCAATTTAATGAGGCTATGGTGGAATAAACTATTGTGAGGATTGGCCAAATTTTTACGGACTTGGGAAGACATTTTCTCAAGGATTGTCATGAAGTAGAAAGGAAAATTCAGGGGTTTATTGAATTGAAAATGGGCCAATAGACGAAAATGACAAGATTTAAAAATAAAGTACCTACCTTCACAAGTGATGAGCCTGGTAATTACGATAAGAGATTTAATAAATTTGTCTTTAATCCATTCTTTTGAGTACCCTTTGGCTCCAGAAACATTTTAAAATTCAGGCTTGAACACTCTGTTATAAATTTGACGTGGAAGTTGATGGTGTTTGAACTATCGATCCCCAACCCGTGGAAATTTCATGGTTGAGGCAATAGATTCCTCAGAGACCAAGAAGACTATAGACCCTACGTGATCTAGTATCCCATAGAAACCAAGAGAGAATTGGTGTGATACGCCATTGTCGTGTCCCTGCATACTGGCCAAGAATAGTCCCCACCCTGCGCGAAGGAAGATCTCTCTACACTCTGCAAATTTCAGAATGGTCAGTAGATCGGCATAGGGGTATGGTTCATAGGGGTTTGGAATGGTTACAGAGAGAGGAATGAGGAGGAGAAATAAATCGAGCAGAGGGTGAGCATGAAACAACAAACAAAGGATGAACAAAATGGAAATTGGGGTAGAGTACCCAGTTTTTAATGCAATTGTGGTGGAAACGGTTGAATTCATGGGTGAATTCATCATACACGATCGCCATGTGTGACCATAATTGATTTGTGTTTAAATTTTGAATGGTGTGTAACTTGGAAGCAAACAAAATAATGTGATAATTAGATCAATTTCCAAGTCTTCGACTTGGACATTTGATCATAAAAATGCATTTAAAAGTTTAATTCGATTACCAACATGAATTTTGAAAAATATACCATTCAATCCATCTAACTTACCATTGCAATGGGTGTAAGTAATTCGAACGATCATTCCTGCATGTGATCGTAATCATTTACAGTATATATATACCTCACCCAATCCTCCATATGGCACTTCATATGGTATTCCAAATGGAACTCCATCTAGTCCTCCAGATAGTACTCCATCCGGTCCTCCTGTGTAAGTGGAAATTATCCCCATCATAATGGGCGTTCACCCATAGCACTCAGCTTGGACAATTTTTGGTAGTCATGGTGAACATGAGCATGGAGCATGGATAGGATGAGTGTGAATAGGATTATCAATTGTTTATTTCCTTATCATTGATCTGTAATAATATAAAACAACTTGTTCCTCTTTTCATAGGTGTGTAATACAAACGATAGTGAGCATTTAGCAGTTTGTTATTGATATGTAATAGTCACAAGGAACCAGTTAAGCAGTCTTCCATTATATAAACATAAAAATGCACATCAAGCTTATAACACACATAGTGATGTCAACAATATAGAATTTAGAATACCAATACAAACAATTGTTGATATAATAGCCCAGGATATCGTAAAAACAATATGACATAATTTTTTACAGAGATTCTACTTCCTCTTCTCATGGATTGTAATATAGATGACAATGCTTATTTTTCATCTTAGGAAACCCCTTCCCCACTCCTAAGTATTGTGACACCTCACAATAAAAAATATAGGGAACCAGTGAATTCTCCCAATAGCCTAAGATTTACAGTTTTCCAAATGTAGAGATAAATTTCACACATTAGTCTGATAAGACGATTAAAATATGGCCCCACCTATAGGAAAAAACATCCTACATATAGTTAAGAAAAGGTAGGCAAGAGAGTATTAGGATTGTCTTAAAGTTAGTTTCCAATGGCAAGTGATGGAGTTCATTTACCTTTTCTTAACCATGCATACTTATTTTTCAGATTTGCTACAAGTAATGTCGTACATCAAGACAAGTTTTAATATTTAGGAATTTTATTTATTGTTTGTCAAATCATCACCCCCGCTAGGTAGAATGCCCCGCTGCCAGCAAGCCTGTTCATTACTCCGACAGTTTTAACTAGTCATGCCATAGGGCGGTACCCACTGCCAACAGACCTGTTCAGTATCCCGAGGGGTTAGCCTCTTACACCCTTTTACATAAGAGACTGTTCCACCATCTTTCAAGATTTGTGTATAAAGATTTCTTTTTCCAAGAAGATGGGGAGGAAGCTCTGAAACTTTTTATTTAGGACTGGGATGGTATTTAAGTTAGAGGATGACTCTTCTTTATGTATTCCTTATATATTGTTATGATGTAAGGGATACTTAAGTGGACATATCTTATCTAAATATATGGTATAATCAAGCATTTTTAGTGTGTAGTGGATGGTACCATTGGAAAAGAATAGAAAGGTATCTTCAAGCCATACTCACTTTCTTAATTTTTTTTAAAGTTATATTGATGTTTCCATGGCTAACCGCTAATCAAACCTTTTTACTACTCTTTCATAAAGATACTTTACTCGCACACTCATGGTTCTTGGGGAAATTGTACGAGTAACCTCTAGGTTTGATAAGACAAGGTGTCACTTCCTTATATCCTCTAGTGGTTGAGGTTATGAGAAACTGCCATTAAAGATGCCTTGAAAGAAAGGAAGATAGAAATCTTATAAAAATGGCTAATTCACAACAAGCAATTTCTAAGCATAATAAAAAGTCAGTATTCAATTGATGCTTAAGAAGAAAACAAAGTTCAAATATAGTAACATCTTTTTCCGAAGTAAATTACTTCCCTTTTTGTCTCCTTGAAGTTGTCCACTTGTGGTGAAATAAATACCTGTAGAGATATCTAAAATTGTTTATCAACAAAAACACACTTTAAATTATTTACATATGTACAATCAAAATTTAGAAAAAGTTTCAAGAACAGGGGGAGGGAGAAGAAACTTACCCATCCACTAAGGCCAATGCCTTGCCAGTTGAAATGACCTGTAGAAAATATTCTTTGGAAATGGGTTTGTGGTAAAGTTTAATTCAGTGTCCATTCACTATGAAAGAGACTTGTCCACCATCAATTTCTTGTATCTTAACAACTCTATTATCATACACGGTAACTATGTCATAAGGACCCAACCATCGAGTGGTAAGTTTGCCTTTAAAAGTTTTGAATAGGGAATCAAACAACAAATCCCAATCACCAAGTTGAAATTGTTTCTTCTTAATAAATTTATCATGCCACTTTCTCCTATGGTTTTGAACTAACATTGTCCGTTGGATAACATCTTGTCTAATCTCATCCAATTCGTTCAATTGTAGGGCTCATTGTTTTTTTGCCTCGTCTAGGTCTAATCCCAATTGTGCAGCAATACAGAAAGTCCTTACTTGGGATTAAATTGGTAGAAGTACTTGTTTTCCATAAACTAGTTCATATGGGGTATGCCCAGTGGTATTTCCCAGGTGGTACGATATGCCCACAAAGCCTCTGGAATTCTATCAGCCCAATCCCTATGGTGTAATTGGATAGTTTTGGTTAAGATAGTTTCCAAAACTTTGTTTGTTGACACTACTTGACCATTAGCTTGCGAGTGATATGGAGAATACTTATAATGCTTGATCCCATATTTCTTCGTTAATTCCTTCATCAACTTAGAAGTGAATTGTGTGCCATGGGTTGTAACAATATCACGAGGAACACCAAAGCAGGTAAATATGTCTTCATAAATGAATTCAACAAAAGATTTTTCAGTAGCCCTAGATAAGGATTTTTCCTCTACCCACTTGGTGACATAATCTGTACAAACCAAAATATAATTATTCTTACGAGACATGGGTGAAATTGATCCTACAAAATCAAGGGCCCATTTCTCAAAGGGTTCTATCATAACTTTGGCATGTAAGGGAATTTTATCAGTTTATGTGGGTCTTCCTATCCTTTACAGCTAATGAAACTCCTCACATATTTGGAAGCATCCTTAAAAATGCTAGGCCAATACTAACCTGAATGTAAAACCTTATATGTTGTACGTTTGTCGGAAAAATGGCCACCACATGGTCCATCATGAAAAATTCGTAGGATTTCTAGTATCTCATCTTTTCAGACAAATCTATGAATAATCAATTCAGGTCCAGTATGAAAAAGGTCATGGCCAACCCAGGAATAGTTAGCACTTTGCGTGACAATTCAACGCTTTTCATGAGATGACAAATGAGCTGGTAACTTCCTAGTAGCCAAATAATTTTCCATGTCTGCAAACCATGGGGTATTTATGGAGAGGGAAAAGAGATGCTCATCTGGAAAACTATCATCAACAATAATATTATCACCCTCATGATTAATGCACGAAATAAAATTAACTACTAAGTTCTCTTTTCTAGGTCGGTCAAGGATGATGATATTGAACTCTTGTAATAACATGAGCCACCTAGTTACTCGGACATTGGTGATGGGTTTATTCATGAGAAATATAATGGCAAAGTGATCTATATGTACAAATACTTCGTATCTTGTGATATAATAGAGAAATTTATTGATGGCATGGAAAACTACCAAGAATTATTTTTCGGTAACTATATAGTTTAACTCGGCAGGGGACAAGTTCTTAATCACAAAATAAATGGCATAGGACTGTTGGTTTTCTTTTTGTCCTAATACTCCTCCTATTGCAGTGTTGGAGGCATCAATGGATATGTGAAATGGCCGAGCCTAATTTCCCAGGACTAATCTCATAAGGCATGGTATAAGATGTGGTAGATTCATCTATCTCAAAAATAAAATATTTCGAAGAAAAAGTTGATGGGTCCAACTGTTCCTAAAATTATTCACCAAACATGTACTCAAATTGGGGAAAAGATTGTGGAAAACACACGTGATCACAGAAATAAATTGGTTTAGCACATTTTCTGGTGTTTGCTCCTAAAGTGCCCATGAATGATCACTTGGCGGCATGAGTTCTTCCCAATTCTCATTCTCATATGGACATTCAAGACACCATAGATTCTCATTAATAGGTTGAGCTGGTGGGTATATGGTAATATTCTATATATAAAGTCCATTAGAGATAGTCATTTCACCTTCTCTACATCCAATAAATGCATTGGTTGTTGCCAACCAAGGTCTTCCCAAGATAACAAGATGCCCTTTAGCAGGATCCTTTGAATGAATGACAAGAAAGTATACTAGATATTCCCATGAGTCTAATGTAACTATGATATCATCCAAGATTCCTTCAGGTATAACTTTTGTCTTATCTACTAATTACAAAATAGTTGGGGTAGGTTTAAGAAGGGGTTTCAACTGTAATTCCTCCAAGGCAGTAAAAATCGTAATATTAATGGTTGCCCCTAGGCCTATGAGAGTATTTCTGATGGGAACCTTATTAATGGTTATTGTTACTACGAGGTTCCCCGGGTTTGCATACTTTGTGACCATAGGTTGCTTTGATATATATTCAGGCAATTCTCCTATCAAATGTATTGTTGGAGGGTCTTTCTATTTCCTACCTAGTTTCTTGATACACAATTCTTTGACCACCTCAATGTCAATTGGAATATCCTTTATGGATTGTAACATGGGCATTTTGACACAAATATTCTTTAATTCATTTAAAATGTCAAATTCCAGTCGAATCGTCGGTTTCACAATTGCTAATCTTTCTGGATAAGGAGGGGATTTTGTATTCTTTGAAGATTCACTTTGGGGAAGCTTTGGTTCCTGGTCTTTAGGAATGATAAAATCTTCCCACTTAGTGTCATCCATGGGTTGTTCGGGAGTTTCATCTTCTTCTTCTTCCCAGATGACTACTGAAGGCCTCTGTCTATCCAGAAATTTTCCCGACCTTAGTTGAATCTCATGTAATGGAATAGGAGAAATAACATATGCCGGGAAGGTTTGCAACTCAACATTGTGAAGAGGTTGAGTTGGTTTTTTATTTTGGTTAGGCATCGGTTGTGCCGATAACAATGTTGGTCTTGGGGAGCTAGTATTATGGTATTGTTGGGGTTGTTGTGGAATAGGAGGTAAATGTGGGGGAACAAAACCTTGCAAAAGTTGTTGGATGTTTGGTGGAAACTGTGGGTAAGGATGAGTTTGCATAGGAACAAGTGGAGACTGAGTGTTTCCTTGGGTATTCCCTCCTCTCCATCCTTGTATCCAAGGGTGGTGTGAAGCATACTGTGGAGACCAATTTTTCCAATTTGGTGATTTCCACTATTGTGGTTGTTGATAATAAGGTGGAACTTGAGGTGGTAGATCCTGGTATGTAGGATGACTCCTAGGCTTCCATGGCCTCCTAGGTGCATAAGAAGATTCCCCAGGATCCCCACTTCTGTAAATGGATAATAAACTAGGCAGTGATGGGCATTTTTCAATTCAGTGGTATTTAGTACAGAAGCCACAAACTGAAATGTTCTCTAATCAAAACTCCCTTGAGGAATGCTTCCTCCTGCACCTTGGACAAAATATGCACATTGATTCATTCTCCTCCTCATGTTTCCTCTTAATATTTAGGGTGTCCAACTAAGAACCTATTGTACTTAGGGTATTGGTTTTGAATTTCTCCAATAGGTTTCCTATATCTACCCTTGTAATACTACCTAAACTAACTATTTTTAGGTTTCTAGAATAAGGATCCCAAACACTCTTCCGAGTTTTGGCTCTACTCCTCGAGTAATTTCTACACATTTCACATATTTTAGTAAATGTTTTATGGGAGATGTGACTTGATTCCATCAGGTTAAGTGTCTCTAGATATTCTTACAAAATTCCTTTAAGGAAAAGAGACTTGACTGCATCATCTGGAAGGTCATGGTATTTCGATTTCTGTGAGGTATAAGAAAACCATTCCATGTAATCCTTGAGACTCTCGTCCTCTAAATGTTGAATTTTAAAATTATCATTAAGAGAATCCTTGGACTTGCAGTAGTCTTGGTATTTTTAAAGAAATATAGGTTTCATGTCTTCCCAAGACCTAATACTGGATTCTCCTAACCCCATGAACCATCTTAGTGAAGAATCCTTGAGAGTGGTAGGAAAAAGTTTTAATTTATGGCCATCTTGCAAGTAGTTGTAGCTTCTACACAAGATGTCAAACTCAAATAGGAATGTATTTGGGTGTTCACTGATTTTACCATAAAAGGTGGGCAGTGCAAAGAGTGGAATGTTCTTCATGTTGACATTATGTGTGGTATCCAAAATTGGAAACCCAAAGGTGGTTTATGTTTGGTTTCCAACTTCTTCTCCCTCATCATGTCTCACATGGTTGTGATCCTCCTGATCATCCATATTGATTTGATTCCCAAAGAGAGAATACCTGAATGGTTTTATCCTTGAAGATAATAAAGTGTCCCAAGGTTCTTTTCTAGGAAGGGTATCCCTTCGACGGGAAGATTTATCTACTGCTTGGATGTCCGGGAATTTACTCGAGCCTGTTGATACTATTGGTGCCAAAGTTGTTGTTTCAATTTGGGATACAATTATATTGGATGAACTACCAAAATGAGAATTCACCTGTTCAGGGTCAATGATGTATACAAAGTTAGAGTTCCCTGAGGGTGGTGAAAAGGAAAAGGTTGTGTTGGTTGGTTTTGATGAAGGCTCGACTGGTCTTTCCTCTTGTCCCACTACTATTGATGTTTTAATTTTCTTCTCTATGGTTTCCCCATTTTTGGTATCTTCAGAGATTTCTTTGTCTCTTTGAGTTGAGCTAACCCCTATTTTTCGGTATCGTTTTGCATATTTTATGGGTGGAGTGTTCCTTCCTCCAAAAAAGGTTAGAAGGAACCTTGATCGGAAGTTTTGGTTGGTTTTGATGTATCTGCCCTTTGGTTCCCTAGGTTTTTTCATGAAAGCAATAAAAAAGAAAAACTACCATTGGGTTTGGGGGAACCTGCTATAACATATGCGTAGGTTCTTACCTCTTGTCTTAAATTTCCCTCGCCACCAAACTAGTGCTAAAGTTCAGAAATGATCTACTTCCTAACTATTTTCTACCTTAAGACAAATCCCCGACAACGACGCCAAAAATGATGGGTATTCTATATGTAATAATTCCCTCAATTAAATTTTCGACCCTGGGTAAGTAAACTTAGAGTTGTGGCATAGTATGAGCTAGGAAGAAACAAAATCCAATGGAAACATTGTCTAGCTAAGGAGATAGTTTACCCTAGGGATCAACACTTTTTTTAATTTAAAATTCTACTTTTTAAAGAGATGACTTTTAAAATCTATTTAAACAACAAATTCTATGTAAATCAACCTTCAATTAATGAGCTTCAAGCAATTCTAGAACTATGAACTATTTGACCTAAGTAGCCTTAGACAATCTAGGAATATGGACTGTTTAATCTATCTCTAAATAAGAAAATAACAAGTAATATATTTCAAATCTATTTAATCTATTCAATCTCTCTTTGAATAAGAAAACAACAAGTAATATGTTTTTGAATTATTTGATCTATCTACCTCTGAATGAATAAGAAAGTAAGCAAGTAAGCACTTAATCTATCAAAACTATGTTAACAAGTGAACTCTATTCTTAAAGTAAAAACTCACAACTATTTCTATCTCGCAAAGAATAAACATTAATCTACTTAACTAAAAGAAAGAGTGTTATGACAGTATTCAAATGTGATGATTGTGTCTTTGGTGGTGAATGACATCACGATGGCATCTAACTACTAATGATAGTTCAAGTGGAATTAACGCAATGCTAACTTCTATAGAGAAATGTAAAGTATGGATAAGGCAATCTATAGAAAGTTTTGCCATCATAAAAACAATACTAAATGTTCTTGGAATCCATATGATATTTAAACATTGTACGGAAAGGATTCAACACCAATCATTCACTCTATCACACAACTGCTGGAAAATACTCGGTTCAAAATCACTAACTCAAGAAAATCTATAAACTCATAATTAACACTTAATCAAAAATCCTAATTCAAATTCATAACTGAGATGACAATGAAAATACTATGTGCAAACCTACAAACTCTTGATTGATGCTAATTAGAAATCATAACTCAAATTCATAACTGGGATTTCATTAAAAATCATAACCTAAAGTTAACTAAGATACCATTAAAGATCATACTCAAAATCAACTAAGATGCTACTGGAGATCATAATTCAAAATCCATTTATATCCTATCATGTTAATGCTAAAAGAAAAATTAGAAAATAAGCAAACCTACAGAGAGTATTTGAAATTACAACTTGATAAATAAACACTATCTAAATTAGTACTCTATAGAGTAATTTATAGCTAGGGAGAAAAAAACATGACAGTATAATTAGACAACTTCTACAACCTGCAAACAAAATGTTAGGAGACTAAATATCAACACACAACCATGGACGCCAACACATACTCTGTGACACACACAATTCAGAAAGTGATCTACAAATAAGAAAACATGTATAGGGAAGTGAATTAGACAAGCAATCTGAAAATAAAAAGATACACATAGTGAGCAAGAAATTTGAAATTAAAAGATATACACAGTAAATAAGCAACTTCGAAACCTAACAAGTATGAAAGGAAATTATATAAATAAAAATATATACTAGTATAAACAATCACCCAGACCATTGGTGCCCTCCAAAGAAGGTCGTGGTGCTACTCAACAGGAAAACGTAGTCATTGAGTTAACACAATATTAGCATTGATCATAAGAACAAATTTTACAACAAAATGGAGATAATTTCTGTGTATACCATAAAATTCATGTCCTCTTCTTAGCATAGACAATGGTATTTACAGATTATTATAGAGCTTGAGAGGTCAACCACTGGAAGGGTCGACTCTCTCTAAAAATAGTAAGTTCATTAAATTCGTTTTAACAAAAGCATCTTCCTTAACAGTATTGTGCGCTCCACTTAGCGGCCACTGCAACTACCCAATCCTAGATGCGTCGAGATCCATAGCTGGAGGGCATGAGTGGGAATAAAACCCATATCTCAGAGTCATTCATCAAAGGATATCGATGTGCTAACCGCCAAATCATGTGCTCTCTGAGTGTCGGATCAAGTGTCAGATCGAGTGTTGGATCGCGTGCTGGATGGAATGTCGGACAAATGACTGGATGGAGGATCAAATCGTGATTTCGACCTGTTGCAAGCAAACTAGAACGTTAGATCTTCATAATCAATTAACTGAGATGAATTAGTTGTAAAACCATTACAAAAATGATGATTATACATACCTTGTGCGATTCCATGGTGATATGATGTATAAATCTTGATAATACCTTTAAAATGGCTAAATGAGAGCATAGAATATATAATTTTTACATACAAAAAGTATTTGGCCATTGAAACAAATAGTCAAAAAACCAAACCAATAGTCGTCGAAAACTTTCACAGTAAGTTTGGATGTCAATTATGTCTGACTGGTCGCATCCTTGGTCACTAAAACACATCCAATTATCTAATGGCCACATTCTTAGTCACTGAGGAAAAATATGTCTAACTGGACACATCCTTAGTCACTAAGGAAAAATCTCTTTGCTTGGTTTCATTCTCGGTTACTGTAGCAAATCCTACTAAAACACATGGATATTCCATACATGTCTCGCATTTCCTAGAAGCCTCTTGCCTCTGAAGCTCTTGTATGGCCTCCTCTATCATAGTAACATAACCTGCTGAAGAACATTTATCCTCCATGGAGGTCTCACATGCTCTAAAAGCCTCCTACCTATAAAGCTCTTGTCTAGCCTCCTCCACCCATGACAAATGTATGTATGTCCTGAAATATGTTGTGGTAACATTTTTTCCTTTTGAGTCATGTTTTCAAGGTTTTACATAATTGCAAAACTAGGTCAACAAAGGGTCAAAAAAGCTATAAATAGAGGTGAAAGGGGTCATTTTCATCATTGTTGTTTGAAAAAACTTAAAAATAGAAAAAACCTCTTTCTTCAATTGCACATTCAGACAACAACGATGGACCCCTCTCCTTCTCTTGCAACTCCATTTTTTTTTATGGTTTTTAGAGGAAATTAGGGGCCACGTGCCCTAAATTTATTCATGATTGTGCATGTACACATGTTTTTTATGCTCAATGTGCAGATGTATGCTAGCTGAGATAAAATCAACATGCGTACATCTGCTACTGTATTCAAAACAGGGCACGTACATGCCTACCAAAATGATAAAACAAAGGCACTAACTCCCAAAAATTTTCATGATCCAGGATGTATGTGCATTGGAGGGAGAGAGAACATGAGGAAGTGGACCAAATGGTCGAAGACGACCCAACAACTATGGCTATATTAAAACAATGCAGAATGTGGAAATTCTTTCATTGTCCTTTTATGAGAGCCCAACCACGACTATTGAACCACTTGATTGAGTACTGGCACCCAGATGTAGAGGTATTTATGTTAGAAGGCCAATCTTTGACACCAACCACCGAAGATATCTACTTTTTCACTGGACTCTCTAGGAGGGGTGAGCCAGTGAACTTGACAACCTTCCCTCCAGGGCCATATAACATATCCCATTATGTTGATATGTATTGCAAAGTCAATACAAAAAAAGTAGGCTCTCAATTCCATCTATATAATATTGAGAATCTTGGCTTGAGAGTGGTGCTTTATATGATTGGGCAGATTACTGGATCCACTTCCCTACATCAGGCTTTGCTTGCTCAACTGCATTGTGCAATGTAGTGTTTGCAACTGGTGATATTTGATTGGAGCACTACGATGCTCAACTACATGAAGATACAACTGACATAATGTAAATTGAGGAAGAAGAAGAACTTCAGATTCAGGATAGTGCTATGTTCATTCTTCTTTGAAAGAGTGATGGGCATAAGCCCGAAGGAGAGCATGTGAGGTCACGTAGCAATCTTTCCAACACTGTGTAGATGGGTCGTTTTGATGCCTCACCAGGGAGCAAGGAGGGTATGTGAGTCATATGATGGCGAGTTCTTTGACTGGTGGAAATGACATATTCCTACTATTGAGGATTATCCATACGCAAGGTTTAGTTTCTTGAGAGACCCCAACATGCTTATGCCCCTTGACATAGCACGTGACAAGATAGGTACGTACTATCATGTTTTTAATTTTTAATTTTATTACGAGAAAGAAAACATTTTTTTCTTATGTCACAGTACTAACTCAAAAACCTATTATGTACAGATGTGGGACTAGTACATCTAGTAGACTTCCCTCGGACTAGGCTTCATCGTCGAGAGACGACCCAGTTAGGAGGAGCCACAACAGTAGTAGGGCCATCGTTAACAGAGGTTGAGAGAGTACTGAGGCAGGTAGAGATAAAATTGATGGCCCTCACCTGTAGCATTCCCATGGAAGAGATCGAGGATATGCCACCATCTATGTAACCTCATGTAGTAAGAGTACCCAGGGCATGGGTCCAATTGTTCCTGCATCTCGCCAACACTGTAGTGCATTATAGTATGGATAATGGGCCTAGATCTTATATTAGTATTGGACATCATGAGTTTCGGGGCACCCATTTTTGTATATCTCTTATGTATTGAGGGCTTAAGCCCGACGATGTATACTTGACACTTTTGAGGCCTACGAACCACACTTTGTACTGTGACATCATNAGAGAGAGAGAGAGAGAGAGAGAGAGAGAGAGAGAGAGAGAGATTTTTTTTCCTTACGGAGTAAATATCGTTTGTACAAATATATTTACATGTGTGTGTGTATGCTTCTATATTCATGTATGTGAAATATGTCAATCTAAAATATGACTTGCCAATGTATCAGTTAGTTGATTAGAGTGCCTAGGAACATGAATATATGTAATAAAATCAAAATAATGCTCCAATAGACATACCCTAAGGAATCGTCGGTGAAGGGTGGGATCATGTATGTGGTACACTCCATTCAACTGTGACACTACCAGTTGAGCATCTAGATGAACCTGGAGGTGAGAAATACCATGTGACAAAGCATCACATAGCAGTTCTATTACAACACTATACTCAGAAACATTATTGGTTGCTTCTCCTAGACAAGCACCTCCAGAAGATACCAACTGACCAATGGGCATGAAGATTTCCCAAGTTGCAGAAGCAAGCCTCCGAGTGTGTCGGTTGACATCGTTTGTGAACCCAACATAAACCTTGGATTCTCTTGACATCTGCCACAATGCAGAAACACACTAAACTACATTTCCATAAGACAAAAAGACATTTAAAGTATATAGATAAATATATACACTATTTACAATAAGCCACACTGAGGTGACCAGCCTAAGCATAATACTTCTTTAGATAAATCCCATTTCTGGGCCCAAGAAACACATTTCCTTCAAAGTCAATGAATTCATAAGTGCCTTTTTCCAAAACTTTCTTTATAATAAACGGTCCAAACCACATGGGTTTAAACTTGCATGCCCCTGAGGGATCTTTATCTTGATCATAGACCAAGATAAGATCACCTTCGGAGAAAAATCTAGGGTGAACCGACCGATCATGTTTCATCAAGCTACTCGAGATAGAAAAGACGTTATTCAAGAACAATTTTGTTGGGAAATAGTTCCACTGCCAACTTAAGAGAAGGAATCTGACATTCTATAGGAAAGACTACCTCCATCCTGTAAACAAGCTAGAAAGGAGATAAGCATGTACCATTCTTGACGAAAGTTCGATATGACTAAAGTGTTGAGTATAACATCAAATGCCAATTCGACTTGGTCGAATTGATTTTCGATTGGATAATGGTATTAAGAGACTTATTGACATCCTCCACCTGACCATTTGCTTGTGGATAATAGGGTGACAAATGTTCTTGTTTGAACCCTAGCTTTGACGTTAACTCAACCATCATCTTATTTTCAAAGTGTCTGTCATGGTCCATGACAATCTCTTTCGGTATACCAAACCTAGTGATGCAGGAGCATCACTATCACATCAAAATGAAGTGGACGTGGAATCAGAATTGACACCTCAACACAACGAAGGAGCCAAACCAACCTTAAACAACTTGGTAGTAGTGTGAAGATCTTTTTGATTTTCTTGTTAATTTATTAACTGTATGTAAAGTTGGGCCACCGTTTGAAATGACAGAACGATTGTAAATCCTTTACATGATTGTAATGTATTACATGTGTGGAATATTATCCCTGATTAGTCATTAGGCTGCATTAATGGAGTAGGTAACCGCTTGAACAATATGAAATAGTATTTAGGTAGGAGGAAGGAGAGCGAAAAAGATATGGGTCCTTAGGCAAGTTTTCTTGTAATAGTTTTAAGGAAAGCTGACTGTAATTATGTTTTATTTTGAATGAATAGAACAGAGGAAATTGACCCAAATACACAGTGTTGATATTGTTATGGTTTGACTGTGTTGTTATGTGTTTGTGAATGTATGATGTTCATAGTGAGTGAATGAATAATTGAATGAGTTCAATTGTTTCTCTTCTGTAAGATTGTGTAAGGAGTGCATGTAGAGCGCAATGAGTGCGTGTGAATAAGTCTTTTTCGACTTAAAGCTTAGAAGAGATAGTGGAGAAGTTTCATATGCAAAGTGTGCATATCGAGCACAAGGAGTGCATGCAGAAAAAAACTTGTGTTAAAGTTTGAAATCTCAGGAAGTTGAGCACAGAGTATGAAAGGAGGGTGTTAGAATGTCTTTTGAAGAAGACACAGAGTGCAAGTGAGCGCTAAGGGGAGATATTTAAGTTTCAATTGTCAGAAGCTCAGGAGGAGTAGTGGTTTTAAGTCTCGAGAGGAGACACTTAGAAAAATTTCTAAGTTTCGAAGAGTTGAAGTGCTCAAAAGTGGAGCGCAGAAAATTAAAGTTCGAAGGAAGGACAAGTACGGAGGATTGAGCTGGAGAAATCCTTCAAAAAACAATTTGAAGATTGGACAAGATCGAGGGTCAAGATCCATTCAGAAAGAGCCGAAATCTTTCAAGTTGTTAGATCTGGGAAAAGTAGTGCACTGGTTAGTTGCGAGGAGTTATCGGAATTTCGACAAAAACAAAGGATTTGGAAGAAGTAGGGTGAAGTTCGCGAAATCCCAAAATAATCGGGACCGTCCATCGAAAGGGACACATGGCAAGAGATCAACATTTATCCGACTCTCAGAGTGGAAAGGTCCAAGGGAAGATTTGTGAGAATTTGTGAAACGGAAAATCACGACTTGATCATAGCCATTGGCTAGAGAGATATTGTGGACCATTGATCTGATCCAAAATTTTCGTAATTTCGAGTATCGAGAGAACGATGGTTAATCACATCGGGAGTTCCGATACGTGAAATCCCGACGCGCTCAGAAAGATTGGCCCCAGGTTATAGTGAAGGGTCATATGGGTGGAGGATAAGGGAGGAGATAGAATGCGCTAAGCCCTTGTCAGAATTTCGAGACTCGGGAGTTCGAAGGACGAAGAATTGGTTGACTCATATAGCTGATACGCAAAAATTGTGACGTGCCTTTTCAGATAGGTGTGTGGTCACAAGGCGTGGTCACATGGAGGATACTTGCGTTTTAGCGCTTGTTCACAAAGGACAAGTTTTACAAAGACCTGTGGATTGTTTCTTAGAGGTTCCAACAGGGAATCAAAGACTGTTTCAATTCAGTCTTGAGAAGATCCTAAGACCGGGAGGTCGCGCAACCCTTGGAGAGAAGGGGGGTCTACAACAAGTGGTATCAGAGCTTAAAAAAGATTTGAAGTTGAACTTAATGTGTTAGGAACAGTTGAAGCGATGCCGCTGAGAGTACGCACAGGACCACCTATAGCAAACCGTGTTGTAGGAAGAGAAGTAAGAGAACTTCACACAATATTGGAAGCGATGGAAGCAATACAAAGGAGAACATCTGCCACTGAATATGCCAGTGATGCAGAAAGGGAAGAAATAGAAATTGAAGAATTTATAGGGGAAGATACGACTGAAGAACGCTTACTGAAAGTTGTTGTGAAGTTGGGATCTAGAGAAAAGATGGATGTCCTAATGTATGAAGGTAACTTGGATGCTGAAGAGCTATTGGACTGGATAAGGTCCATGGAAAAGTATTTCGACTATGAATATGTCGAGGAAGGAAGGAAGGTGAGACATGTTGTCGCGAGATTAAAAGGACACACAACATTGTGGTGGGATGAACTGTAGGAAGAAAGAAGGAGAAAAGGCAAACAAAAGATAAAGAATTGGGATAGGATGGTAGCTAAATTGAAGGCTAAATTCATACCAAGGGATTATCAGATAGAGTTGTTCAGAAAATTGCAGAACCTGAGACAGAGAGGCATGACAGTGAAAGCGTATACAGAATAATTTTATAAGCTAAATATTAGGGCTGGACAAAGAGAGAAGGATGATGAAAAAGTTGCCAGGTATATAAATGGTTTGAGGTATGAAATTCATGACGAAATCAGTATGATGACTGTGAGGACAGTGGAATATGCTTATCAGATTGCAATGAAGGCAGAAGAAAAGTTGGCCATAAACCAGAGTCAACGGAACAGAACCAAAGGCCTAAATAGAGGTAAGGGAGTTGTTTATGATAAGGCACCAAATGCTAAGGATGAGAATGAGAAATCATATGGTCATTTTGAAAGAGGAGGAAGTTCCCAAAGAATACCGTTTGGTGGGAGAAATTATTTTCCTCGAGGGAGAGGAAGAAGTAGAGGAGGTGGAGTTAAGTGTTATGTATGTGGAAAGACAAGACACATGTCTTGGGAATGTCCCGAGAGGAAGAAAGAAGGAGGAGGAGAAGAACATATTTCTGAAGCCCAGAAGTATGTGGAAGCAGAGGCAATAAGAGGAGGACAAAATCTTATGAGGAAAGTTCTTCTAAATCCAGAGAAAGAAACAGAAGACTCAGTTTAGTAGATGAGGTTGTTCAGGACTGCTTGTAAGACAAAGGACAAAGTTTGCAATATGATTATAGATAGTGGGAGTACCGATAATTTAGTATCGACATAGATGGTGGAGAAGCTGGAGCTGGAGAAAAATACACACCCAAGTCCATACAAAGTATCATGGTTGCAGAAAGGACATCAAGTAATGGTAAGTCAACAATGCAAAGTTGAATTTAAAATAGGAGGCTATAAAGATGAGATTCTGTGTGATGTAAATCCCATGGATGTTTGTCATATTTTTTTGGGAAGACCGTGGCAGTTTGATAGGAATTTTATTTATGATCGGAGGAAAAATACTTGTACTCTGGAAAAGAATGGTAGAACCCACATGTTACTGCCAATAGAAGAGAAGAAAGAAGAGGAAGAAGCCAACATAAGAATACATCTCATGAGTGGGAAGGAACTCTTGAAGGAGATCAAGAAAGATTAGGAAATGCAATTTGTTATAGTAAGGAAACCAAGAGTTATCCTTACCAATACTTATGTGGATGATTTACCTGAAGAAATCCAAGAATTGTTGGAGAATTTTGCTAACATAGTAGTGGATGAGTTGCCTCACTCATTACCACCTATTAGGAGTATTAGCCACCATATTGACTTGATTCGAGGAGCCAGTTTACCAAATAAAGAAGCGTATAGGTTGACACCTCAAGAAAATGAAGAATTTAAAAATCAAGTTCAAGAGTTGTTGGATAAAGGCTCAGTCAGGGAAAGTCTAAGCCCATGTGCAGTGCCAACTATATTAAGTCCAAAGAAGGAGGGGGGATGGAGAATGTGTACAGATTCTAGAGCCATCAACAAGATAACTATCAGGTATAGATTTCCTTTACCGAGGATGGATGATTTCATGAATTGTATGAGTGGAGAAACTATTTTTCAAAAATAGACTTGAAGAGTGGATATCATCAGATAAGAATGAGAGAGGGAGATGAATGGAAAACAACATTCAAGACAAATGAAGGTTTGTATGAATGGCTAGTCATGCCATTTGGATTGACAAATGATCCAAGTACATTTATGAGGTTGATGAATGAAGTGTTGAAGGACTTCATAGGTTATTGTATATCTGAATGATATATTAGTTTTCAGCAGAATAGAGGAAGAACATTTAAAGCACTTGACATTAGTGATGAGGAAATTTCAGCAAGAAAAGTTGTTAATAAACTTGAAGAGAAGTTCTTTTATGAAGACAGAGCTCATATATTTGGGTTTTGTGATCTCTTTAAATGAATTGAAGATGGATCCAGAAAAGGTGAGAGCAATTAAAGAATGGTCGTCACCCATTAGCATATTTGAGGTGAGAAGTTTCTATGGTTTAGCAAGTTTTTATAGAAAGTTTATCAAAAATTTTAGTGGTATATGTGCACCCATGATGGATACCGTGAAGAAGAAACATAAGTCTTTTAATTGGATAGAGGAGGATGAGAAAAGCTTCAGAGTGTTGAAAATTAAGATAACAGAACAACTAGTTTTGATTTTACCAGACTTTGGAAAGACATTTCAAGTGAGGTGTGATGCAAGTGGGGTAGCCATCAGAGCAGTTTTGAGTCAAGATAATAGGCCAGTTGCTTATTTCAGTGAGAATTTTAATGATGCTAAGGAGAAATATTCTACATATGACAAGGAATTTTATGAAGTGATTCAAGCTTTGAAAAAATGGAAATATTATTTAATTCCAAAAGAGTTTGTCTTGTATAGTGATAATCAAGCTTTGCAATTTATTACTAGGCAAGAGAAGTTGAATCAGAGACATGCTAAGTGGGTAGATTTCATGCATAATTTTACTTTTGTCATTAAACATATTTTTGGAAGCGATAACAAAGTTGCAGATGCTTTGAGCATGATAAATTTGGTTATATAGGAATTTCAAGTGAATACCTTAGGGTTTGAGCACCTTAAGGAAATGTATTAGGGAGATTCGAGTTGGGTAACTGAACCTGATATTTTGAAACATGGAAAAATAATACGAGAGCTCATGGATAGAAGTCCATGAATATTTTTTTCCAGAGGATTATGATGCAGGATGATGGAGTGAACGCTCCTACATACCCCGCAAGGTCTCTGCGCCTGACTTCCCGGTCTTAAGGATCGTTCAAAGTTCACCTTCTAAGACAAAGCATCTCTTTTGGACTCCCAATGGAATCCCTGTGAAAAACCTGGTCCACAGGTCCTTTCTTCACCCTGTCACGACCTCTGCACGCACCTGTGACTTTTCTCGATCTTAATTTTGGGGTTTTCGGGGTTTCGTCCTTTCCGCTGTCAAGAGTTCCTGTACTCTCAATTCCCTGATCACCGATGAGTTCTCTGCCCGGCCTTAGCCCCTCCTGGATATGCCCTCTAGTCCATATGACTAGCCTCTTATATGACCACAACCATATATCCTTTTCTTTCGTCGGGGTTTCGGGCTTTCCAATGCCAAAATGCAATTGCTCTTTGGATCCGCGATCCTTCGATTCCCGACGCGCTCCAACTTCCGCTAGTCCCCTGGGATAGTCTTTTGGGTCCATACGACCTCCCTCTATATGACCGCAGTCATACCTTCTCATCGGGGTTTCAGACTTTTCAATGTCGAGATGTAATCGTCCTCAGGATTCGTGATCCCTCGAATCCCGATGCACGTTAGCCCTCCTGGATAAGCCCTGGTCCATGCGACCACCTCTCGTATGACCGCAGCCATATAATTCTGTCGGGATTCCTCCTATCGGAATTTTGGGGTTTGCGATACTGAAATGTACAAACCCTTCGCTCACGGGATCTGCGATCCTCCGATCCCCGATGCGCCTTCGCCTAGCTGGCCTTCGGGCTAGACCATCGGTCCATGTGACCAGTGTCCCCATGACCACAACCTTACCTCTCATCGGGGTTTCAAACTTTGGGGTTCCACAAGGTATGGACTCCTCGTCCCCGTGATTCCCGATTCTCCGATGGACTCGATATGCCGACGTACTGAAAGCTGGCCCCCACAATAGAGTTGTTCCCTTTGTCGGGGTATCACGTTTCGCGATTCTTAAATGCTTGGGATTTCTATCCGCGGGACTCGCAATACTCCAAATCTCGATTTACCGATGGACGACCTCCTATCGGGGCTTTCCCCGGTGGCACTCGATTGCTTCCACGTGTCCTCCTCTGATGGACAGTCCTGATTTCTCCGGGATTTTGAGACTTGTGATGTCCTGACTTTCACGACCTCGGGAACTCCGATTTCCCGATGCCGAATATCCCAACTCTCTTCAGATTTCTGACACCTGTCTCCCCAAGTGGACGGCTCAGATTTGTGTCGGGGTTTTCAAAGTGGACTTACCCGATCTCCTGTCCACGGGAATGCCAATATCCTGACTCCCGAAGCCTCGATCCCCGCCACGTGTCTCCCCCAACGGACGGTCCAGATCGCTCCGGTTTTTCGAAACTTGAAGTGTCTCGATTTTCTCCACCTCGAGAATCCCGATTTTCCGATGATTTCTATCCCCATGGCTACGCCCTCGTCGGGATTTTCCACCTCCTGTCCACGAAGGTAAACTCGTGCAACTCCTATCCAATCTGACGGTTGACGGGAAACTTGCTCCAGATCAGACGGCTCAAATCCTTTCTCCTGCGTGCCTACTCCAGAGGCTAAACTCTATGCGCCTTCTCCCGATGCAACGGTTGATGGGATTTTTGAATGATATCCAACAGATGCCGATCTCCCCCTCCATGCGCTTCTCTTGACGCCTTCCTGGATGTGTAAACCAACGGTCTAGATCTCCTTTATCCAGCAAATCTGACGACGGCTGTGCGCCCTCCTGAGCTTCCTGCGCACTTTCTTCCTGCACTTGGAAGAATTCCAATTCTTCCAAAGGCCTCAACCTTTGTCTTCTCTCTCCTCTGCGAACTCCACAAACTCTGAGCTCTCAACTGCGCGTGTAAAAACGTTGTTCCTCCTGATCTTTTACTCCTGAATCCTCAAAGGATTCTTTGACTACTGCACTCCTTGCAGAGTCCTCACACGCACATGCAGGTGCTATCTCTCTTGAGATTTTCCTGTAGCTTCGACCTCCACAAAAATGCGTCCTTGTTCCTTTCTCCCACAGATGGAGAATGTTTGGATGCCCTCCTGGCTCCTTTTACTCCAGCAAGCTCTGGCTGAGCTTTCAGGGTGTTCAGTAACCCTGAGAAGGTTCCCTCAGTGGACCCTTCCTCACTTCCAGAACTCAAAGAGTTCTTTTCTTCTTATGCCTACCTGCACACAGTCTCAATGCCCACCTAGCAGAGTTTCCCTTTCACAGAATGCTCAACAGTTATGTCTTCTTCTCCTGTGCACCTATGCACTCACTCGATGCCCACCTGGCAAAGCTTCACAGAATCCTTAGTGATTCTGGTTCTCCTTTCTGAACTCACAGCAAAGTTCTTCTTCTGTGCCCTCCTTGCACCTGCTCAATGCCCACTTGGCAGAGCTTTACAGAATCCTTAATGATTCTAGCTTCTGTCTGAACTCACAACAGAGTCCCTCCAACTACACCTTGTGCCTATGCTCAATGCCCACTTGGCAGAGCCTTTACAGAATCCACAACAGAATTATGTCTGCAACTGTGTCTCTCATACACAGACTTGCCTCCAAGGTGTTCAACAACCTTGAGGTCTTACTCTGAGTTGTTGACTTCAGTTCTTGTGCCGCAACACGTCTTTGTATGAACTCGCAGTGTTCAGAAGTGCATCCTCCGTGCACGGCTATTAGAACCCGCAACGTTCTGCCACACCCTCCTGGTGTGAAGCCTCAAAGACCTTCACCTGAAATCAAACACACTCTTGCAAATGCACAACTACAGTATACATCTACAGCGTAAATAAAGAACACACCCAGACACCCACATAACACAAAATTCATGCAGGAAAAACTGTTATGTTTATATTAAATGGAAAATGCCTGTAATTACTAGGTGTTCTCGAGCTCTCTCTGGCTCTACTCTTACTCATCTACCTCTTCCACTTTTTCAAAATGAGATATGAAATCTCTTTTACCTGAGGGGGATCTTTGAGCGCTTCCCTCCAACCTACCTACCCTATTCAATTACATTGAATGGGCTATCTAGTCCAGAATCGGATCTAGATCTCAGCCATACAAACATTTAAGGCCGATCTTATCTATAGCCTGCAAAAAGGCCTGACTTCCCAGCTCAACAGCTTAAACATTAAAGTTACATTGAATTCAATTTTAAATAAGGCTGCGCCTCTCTTTTAGCGTGCGATTTGAATTCGCTGGCGTGGCTGGCTGGCTGAGGTGGAGAGATGCTCCTGCATCAAACTCCTCAGCTGCAAAATCATGAGCTCCTGCTCATGAGCTTCCCCTCTCAGCTGTTGGGAATCCTCTTGGATCCCAAATAAATATCTGGATCTTCCCATCTGCTCCATTCTGTTGCTTCTACGCTGCTACTACTTCTCTTCTGCTCAGCCTCTCCTCGCTGCCAGTATCTGCTGATCGGATCATCAGCTCCATGATCTCTTTGATCACTTCGTCCAGCTGCTCCAGTGGCTGGCTCTATTCATGCAGTCTCCTCAGCTGCAAAAGTTTTTGGCACATGGGGAGATCATCATGATCTCCCATGCCTTCTTCTTCCTCTTCATCTGTGGCCTCAAGTTTCCACTCTGCTGCAGACTTCATCTCTGCAGTCTCCTTTTGTCTGACTTGTTGTTCAGTCACCTTCCCTGACATCTCAACTTCTGTCAGTTCTCTTGCTGGCTCTGGATTGTTCAGCCAATCCTCCAACATCTCTAGCTCCCTCTCCCATGGAGTGATAACTTTATCTTCTGCTGTCAGCTTCAGTGCTGCAGCTTCCTCAGCTTCTTGGTTGAAGTCATTGAGCCATTCCTCAGAATGCTCACTCTCTTTTCCTTCTTGGGCAGCTTCCAAAGTCTTCTCCAATCCCTCTTCTTTACTAATAGTCACAGCTGACTGTTCTGCTGCTGCACCATTTTCAACACAGACTTCTGTCTCCTCCTGGGAAAATGGTAGGAATATTCCAATTCCCCCAATCATCAGAAGATTTCTCATATCTTCCTCCTCGGGCTGATCAAAATTCACCTGCTCATCCCTGCCCACCTGGCAATATGGGATGTCCCTACTGCCCTCCTGGCAGTCTTCGAGATCCCGCAACGACCTCATATCATTGCCCAGTTGGAAATGTGAAATTCCTTGGCTGTCCTCATGACAGTCTCTGAGATCCTGCAACGACCTCATATCATTTCCCACCTGGCAATCTGGAATTTATTTTCTGCCCTCCTGGCAGTTCTTGAGATCCTCAGCTGATCCCAATTCATTTTCAAAATCATCGAGACCTCTCCCAGTCTCTGGTTCACAGACATAAATCATTTTTTCCTCTGTGGCCTTGAGGTTTTCAGCATACCTCAACCATCTTTTTAACAGCCTGCGCTGCCCTCTAACCATCAACTCCTTGACTGGCCATTTTGCTTTTTCCTTCTTCATGGGCAATTCACGCATCCATCTCGACCTCCTATCCTACCGCATCTGCAGTTCGAGCTTCTCTATGTCTGACTTTAATTCATAGAGCTCTTTATCCCTTTCTTTATCCATTTCTGCAAGCTTTTCTGCCTTTCTTTTCTTCCTCCCAGCATGCCTATGGTCTTCAGTAACCATGGTGTTGTCTTTGCCTGCTTTCCTAGAAAACCTGTTGTCACTCTGCATCCCGAGTGTTTCCAGCTTCACTTATAGTCCTCCTGACTGCCTCCTTGATCGTTGCCTACCTACAAACAAATACTTACAGAGTCCTCAACAACTCTGTCTCCTTTAACCTGAAATATACAGATGAATTTCCTGCTCTGATACCACTTGATGTTTATCAGAGTGCTCTTTACCTCTTGCCTCTCTTGCCTGAAATATACAGACAAGAAATCAGCTCTGATACCACTTGACACATCAACGCTCCTACATACCCCGCAGGGTCTCTGCACCTGACCTTTCGATCTTAAGGATCATTCAAAGTTCACCTTCTGAGCCAAAACGGCTCGTTTGGACTCCCAATGGAATCCCTGTGAAAAACCCGGTCCACAAGTCCTTTCTTCACCCTGTCACGGCCTCTGCACGCACCTGTGACTTTTCCCGATCTTAATTTCAGGGTTTTCGGGGTTTCATCCTTTCCACTGTCAAGAGTTCCTGTACACTCGATTCCTCGATCACCGATGAGTTCTCTGCCCGACCTTAGCCCCTACTGGCTATGCCCTCTAGTCCATATGACTAGCCTCTTATATGACCGCAGCCATATATCCTTTTCTTTCGTCGGGGTTTTAGGCTTTCCAATGCCAAAATGAAATTGCTATTTGGATCCGCGATCCTTTGATTCCCGACGCGCTCCAACTTCCGCTAGTCCTCTGGGCTAGTCTTTTGGGTCTATACGACCTCCCTCTATATGACCGCAGTCATACCCTCTCATCGGGGTTTCGGACTTTTCAATGTCGAGATGTAATCGTCCTCAGGATTATCGATCCCTCGAATCCCGATGCACGTTAGCCCTCTTGGCTAAGCCCTGGTCTACGCGACCACCTCTCGTATGACCGCAGCCATATACTTCTGTCGGGATTCCTCCTATCAAAATTTCAGGGTTCACGATACTGAAATGCACAAACCCTTCGCTCATGGGATCCGTGATCCTCCGATCCCTAATGTGCCTTCGCCTAGCTGGCCTCCGGGCTAGACCCTCGGTCCACGTGACCAGTGTCCCCGTGACCACAACCTTACCTCTCGTCAGGGTTTTGGACTTCGGGGTTCCACAAGGTATGGACTCCTCGTCCTTGTGATTCCCGATTCTCTGATGGACTCGATATGCCGACGTACTGACAGCTGGTCCCCACAATAGAGTTGTTCCCTTTGTCAGGGTATCACGTTTCGCAATTCTGAAATGCTTGGGCTTTCTGTCTGCAGGACTCGCGATACTTCGAATCTTGATTTACCAATGGACGACCTCCTGTCGGGGCTTTCCCTGGTCATGCTCGATCGCTTCCACGCATCCTCCTCTGATGGACGGTCCCGATTTCTTCGGGATTTTGAGACTTGTGATGTCCCGACTTTCACGACCCCGGGAACTCCGATTTCCCGATGCCGAATATCCCGACTCTCTTCGGATTTTTGACACCTGTCTCCCTAAGCAGACGGCTCAGATTTGTGTCAGGGTTTTCAAAGTGGACTTACCCGATCTCCTGTCCACGGGAATGCCGATATCCCAACTCCCAAAGCCTCGATCGTCGCCACGTGTCTCCCCCAACGGACGATCCAGATCGCTCCGGTGTTTCGAGACTTGAAGTGTCTCGATTTTCTCCACCTCGAAAATCTCAATTTCCCGATGACTGTTATCCCGATGGCTACGCCCTCGTCGGGATTTTCCGCCTCCTGTCCACGAAGGTAAACCTCGTGTAGCTCCTATCCAATCTGACGGCTGATGGGAAACTTGCTCCATATCTGACGGCTCAGATCCTTTCTCCTGCGCGCCTACTCCAGAGGCTAAACTCTGCGTGCCTTCTCCCGATCCAACAACTGACGAGATTTCTGAATGAGATCCAACGGCTGCTGATCTCCCCTTCCGTGTGCTTCTCTTGACGCCTTCCTGGACGTGTAAACCAATGATCCAGATCTCCTTTCTCCAACCGATCTGACGGCGGCTGTGCTCCCTCCTGAGCTTCCTATAGACTTTCTTCCTGCACTTGGAAGAATTCCAAGTCTTCCAAAGGCCTCAACCTTTGTCTTCTCTCTCCTCTGCGAACTCCACAGACTCTGAGCTCTCAACTGTGCGTGTAAAAACACTGTTCCTCCTGAGCTTTTCATTCCGAATCCTCAAAGGATTCTTTGACTACTGCACTCCTTGCAGAGTTCTCACACGCACATGCAGGTGCTATCTCTCTTGAGCTTTTCCTGTAGCTTCAACCTCCACAAAAAATCGTCCTTGTTCCTTTCTCCCACAGATGGAGTATGTTTGGATGCCCTCCTGGCTCCTTTTACTCCAACAACCTCTGGCTGAGATTTCAGGGTGTTTAGTAACCCTGAGAAGGTTCCCTCAGTGGACCCTTCCTCAATTCCAGAACTCAAAGAGTTCTTTTCTTCTTGTGCCTACCTGCACACAGTCTCAATGCCCACCTGGCAGAGTTTCCCTTTCACATAACGTTCAACAGTTATGTCTTCTTCTCCTGTGCACCTATGCACTCGCTTGATGCCCACCTGGTAGAGCTTCACAGAATCCTTAGTGATTATGGTTCTCCTTTCTGAACTCACAACAAAGTTCTTCTTCTGTGCCCTCCTTGCACCTGCTCAATGCCCACTTGGCAGAGCTTTACGGAATCCTTAATGATTTTGGCTTCTGTCTGAACTCACAACAGAGTCCCTCCAACCGCACCTTGTGCCTGTGCTCAATGCCCACTTGGAAGAGCCTTTACAGAATCCACATCAGAATTATGTTTGCAACTGTGTCTCTCATACACAGCCTTGCCTCCAAGGTGATCAACAACCTTGAGGTCTTACTCTGAGTTGTTGACTTCAGTTCTTGTGCCGCAACACGTCTTTGTATGAACCCGCAGTGTTCAGAAGTGCATCCTCCGTGCACGGCTATCAAAACCCACAACGTTCTGCCACACCCTCCTGGTGTGAAGCCTCAAAGACCTTCACCTGAAATCAAACACACTCCTACAAATGCACAACTAGAGTATACATCTACATCATAAATAAAGAACACACCCATACACCCACATAACACAGAATTCATGCAGGAAAAATTGTTCTGTTTATATTAAATGGAAAATGCCTGTAATTACTAGGTGTTCTCGAGCTCTCTCTGGCTCTACTCTTACTCATCTACCTCTTCCACTTTTTCAAAATGAGATATGAAATCTCTTTTACCTGAGGGGCTCTTCGAGCGCTTCCCTCCAACCTACCTACCCTATTCAATTACATTGAATGGGTTGTCTAGTCCAAAATCAGATCTAGATCTCAACCATACAAACATTTAAGGCTGATCTTATCTACAGCCTACACAAAGGCATGGCTTCCCAGCTCAACAGCTTAAAAATTAAAGTTACATTGAATTCAGATTTAAATGAGGCTGCACCTCTCTTTTAGCGTGCGATTTGAATTCGCTGGCGTGGCTGGCTAACCTGGAGAGATGCTCCTGCATCATAGGAGAATCACTATCACATCAAAAGGAAGTGGACATGGAATCAGAATCAACACCTCAACACATCGAAGGAGCCAAACCGACCTTAAACAACTTGGTAGTCGTGTGAAGATCTTTTTGATTTTCTTGTTAACTTATTAACTGTATGTAAAGTTGGGCCACCGTTTGAAATGACATAATGATTGTAAATCCTTTACACGACTGTAATGTATTACAGGTGTGGGATATTAACCCTGATTAGTCATTAGGATGCATTAATGGAGTAGGTAACCGCTTGAAGAGTATGAAATAATATTTAGGTAGGAGGAAGGAGAGAAAAAAAGCTATGGGTCCTTAGGCAAGTTTTCTTGTAATAGTTTTAAGGAAAATCGACTGTAATTATGTTTTCTTCTGAATGAATAGAACAGAGGAAGTTGACCCAAATACACAGTGTTGATATTTTTATGGTTTGACTGTGTTGTTATATGTTTGTGAATGTATGATGTTCATAGTGAGTGAATGAATAATTGAATGAGTTCAATTGCTTCTCTTCTGTAAGATTTGGAAGGAGTGCATGTAGAGCGCAAGGACTGCGTGTGAAGAAGTCTTTTTCAATTAAATCTCAGAAAAGATAGTGTAGAATTTTCATATGCAGAGTGTGCATATCGAGCGCAAGGAGTGTGTGCAAAAAAAAACTTGTGTTAAAGTTTGAAAGCTCAGGAATTTGAGTGCAAAGTATGCCAGGAGGACGTTAGAACGTCTTTTGAAGAAGACACAAAGTGCAAGTGAGCACTAAGGGGTGATATTTAAGTTTCAATTGCCAAAAGATCAGGAGGAGTAGTGGTTTTAAGTCTCGAGAGGAGACACTTAGAAAAATTTCTAAGTTTCGAAGAGTTGAAGTGCTCAAAGGTGGAGTGTAGAAAATTGAAGCTCGAAGGAAGGACAAGTATGGACAATTGAGCGGGAGAAATCCTTCAAAAAATAATTTGAAGATTAGACAATATCGAGGGTCAAGATCCATTTAGAAAGAGATGAAATATTTCAATTCGTTAGATCTCGGAAAAGTAGCGCACTAGTTAGTTGTGAGGATTTATTGGAATTTCGCAAAAAAAAATGATTTGGAAGAAGTAGGGTGAAGTTCGCGAAATCCCGAAATCATCGGGATTGTCCATCGAAAGGGACATGTGTCAAGAGATCAACATTTCTCTCACTCGCAGAGTGGAAAGGTCAAAGGGCGGAGTTGTGAGAATTTGCGAAACACTAAATCACAACTTGATCACAGTCGTTGGTTGGAGAGCTATTGTGGACCGTTGATCTGATCCGAAATTTTCATAATTTCAAGTATTGGGAGAACGGTGGTGAATCAAATCGGGAGTTCCGATACGTGAAATCCCGACACGCTTGGAAACTTTGGCCCCAGGTTATAGCAAAGGGTCATATGGGTGGAGGATAAGGGAGGATCTAGCATGCGCTAGGACCTTGTCGGAATTTCGGGACTTAGGAGTTTGAAGGACGAAGAATCGGTTGAATCATATAGCCGATATGCGAAAATTGCAATGCGCCTTTTTAGATAGGCGTGTGGTCGCAAGGCGTGGTCACATGGAGGAGACTTGCGTTTTAGCACTTGTTCACGGAGGAGAAGTTTTGCAAAGACCTGTGGATTGTTTCTTAGAGGTTCCAGTAGGGAATCGAAGACAATTTCAATTCAGTCTTGAGAATATCCTAAGACCGGGAGGTCACGCAGCCCTTGGAGAGAAGGGGGATTTGCACCACCTAGCAACGATTTGGTTGAAAATGAAGAGTGTTGTTGTTTCCTCATCATTACTAAATGTTGGCATGGCTTTGAACCACTTGGTGAAGTAGTCTACTGCAACAATGATATAACGATCCCCCCTAGAAGAAGTTGGGTGGCATGTAGTGAAATCAATTCCCCACTTAGTGAAGGGGCCAACAACAATAACAGGAAACATAGGATCAGGGTGTGCCCACATCTTTCTAGAGAAGATCTGACATAGGTGACACTTCTTAACCGCCTATATACAATATTTGATTAATGAAGGCCAAAAGTATCCAACATGAAAGATTTTATGGGATGTTAACAAACCCAGACAAGTGACCGCCACATGCTCCAGTGTGGCAGTTATTTAGCACAAGCTCTACTTCTTCATGATTCAGAAAATGATGAAGAACGAAGTCGACTCCTAGACGATACAAAGTGTCATCGATTGTAATATAATTTTGTTCTTGATGGTGTATTCATCACCGCTCATCACAAGAAGTAGAGGGAGGACACTTCAGAGTATGAAGATACACAATTATATCTCCATACAAAGGGTCAGACGATGCAATAAGGAAGAGATCCTCAATGATCAACGACTCTTGAGGAAAATATTTTCCACTCTCAATCGAAAGTTCTGAAATAAACTTTGCAAAGACCAAATATTTCTTAGACTTCACCGAAACAAAGTCCAAATCGAATTCTTAAAGAATAATGATCCATCGAATAATGTTCATGTCGATGACCCGTCATGTCAACACATCCTGAAAAGGATTAAGAATGACCATGACGATGGTTTTACAGAGTAAAATATAATGACGAAACCTTTGGATAGTGTGGACAACTACCAAAGCCAGTTTCTCAACGTGGGTGTAGTTGAGTTCTGTTCCGACTAAGCCTCGGCTCAGGTAGTAGATAATGTGTTCTTGGAGCACGTCATCCTTATGAACCAAGACCACACCGATGGTGGATTCTATTGCAACTAATTATAACAAGAAATATTTGCGATAATTAGGAGGGTTGAGCAAAGGAGTAGTTATCAGGGAACTTTTCAATGCCTCAAAAGAGTGTTGAGCCGCTTCATCCCAAAAGAATGGGACCCCTTTCTTCAAAAGACACATAAACCCCTTAGTGATTTCAACATAGTTAGCAATAAATCACCGCAAGAAATTAGCTTTCCCTTGGAGAATCTCAAGTTGTGGAATTGTGTGCGAGGGAGGAAAATGAATTATCGCCTCAACCTTAAGAGGATCAACCATGATCCCTTTGTTGGACACTATAAAACCAAAAAAATGTCCCGATGTAACACAAAAACTACACTTGTTTGGATTCAAGTGAATCTGGTAGTTGCGACACCTCTAAAAAATAAGATGAAGGTGAGTGGGATGATCAGATCTAGTGTGAGAAAGTGATGCAATATCATCAAGATATGCTTCAAATATATTCTTTAGGTCATGAAAAGCGAATGACATGTCCCGCTGAAAAGTAGCTCCAACATTTTTTAGGCCAAAAGGAATTTTCTAATATGCAAAGGTACCCTAAGGACATATAAAAGAAATCTTATGTTGATCCTCATGCTTGATCTGAATTTGATTTTACCCTGAGAAGCTGTCCATAAAGGAAAAAACTTCACAACCCTCAAATTCATTGATAATCTAATCAATGAATGGGGTAGGAAATTTATTTTTCGGGCATGTCTTGTTCAGATTTTGGAAATCCATACACACTCAAATTGTACCTTGATTTTTATTAATAGGAATAGGGTTTGACACCCATTCGGTTAATTGAAATTCTTAGATGAAACTAACTTTAACGGTCGCTTCTTTCTGAGGGTTGACCAGGTGAAGCTTCTACCGAACCGGCTTGGTATCAGGATAAGTTCTAATCTCATGTTCAAAAATACAAGGGTCAATGACTGGAATTTCCTCATAAGACCAGCCAAAAATGTCACGAAATTCTTTAAATAATTCAGTGTACACTTGAATCTACTTGGGGGAACAAGATGCTCCGATGAAGACGTTCTTGACTGTTGGACAACTGAGAGGGGGGGGGCTGAATCAGTTGTTACTGAGCTTAAAAAATTATGCTTCTTTTAAAACTCTTTGCAGAAACAATTGAACGATGATCACAATAATGCAGAGAAATAAACACAAGCACATTCAGCATCAGTCATATATATGAGAAACACAGAGACATATATTTTCCAAGGAAACCCATACAGGGTAAAAACCTCTTTTTCTTTATATGATAAGTAATAATTACATTCTTTACATTATCATACATATGAGCACCAACTCATAATGAGGCTACAACCTCTGTTTAGCAAGCTGCAACTTGCTGAGAGCACCAACTCTCTGTTTTCTCTAGCACCAACTAGAAGGAAGCACCGACTCCCTGGATTCTCTAGTACCAACTAGAAGGAAGCACCAACTCCCTGTGTTCAAGCACCCACTTGAACCTCTGAGGACAAAAGTCCTCCCTAGCACCTCCCAACCACCCTGAAATATAAATCTTTGAATATGAAACTTACTACAGTGATATAATGTTCAACAATGGCTTACCCGACTTATCACTGTTCTGTTGTATCTAGTTGCTCTTTCTGTCACACTGCCTTTCTTCACATATCACTTGCGCTATCTGTTCTTATACGATCTATCCTCTGTGTGCCATGTCCATTCACTACACAGTTCCTCTTAAGATCAATTCAGTTGTTGCACAATCTTCCTTCTTCACGCATGAATCACTTTCCACATCAACAAACACCACCACTCGAGCAACAAAAACAACAACAACCCCATCTCTTCTCTGTACTGTGTATTTATAGCTTTTGTGCACCTTGTGCATGTAGTGTTCAAAATCCTATGCATGCTGACTCCGCGCCATTATCCTCCACCTCTCGAGTGCTCTGTCTGATCATCATCGTGATTCTGCAGCTTCTCTGGTGGTTCACCCCGCGTGTCCAGCATCACTGTATGTTATACTAAGATTCCTCAGTCTCTCTGGCAGTTTAAGACTCTTCGTCTTCTCTGAGACAGTCGAACTCTTGATCTTCATCAACCCTGATCAACGGTTCATGATATTGATGAATCAACGGTCCTGATCTCATCGTGATCTCTCATCTCGCTGTTCCTTCGTTGGATATTTTCGTCACTCCAAGTCACGATAGGCGAGACTCTTAGATCAACGGTCCACATCTTTTGATGTATTGGCGGTCAGGATCATTTCGTGATCTCGCATCTCGCTGATCCTAAGATGGATATTTTCGTCACTCCAAGTCACGATAGGTGAGACTCTTAGATCAACGGTCCACATCTTTTGATGTATTGACGATCATGATCATTTCGTGATCTCCCATCTCACTAATCCTAAGATGGAGATTTTCGTCACTCCAAGTCGCGATAGGCGAGACTCTTAGATCAACAGTCCACATCTTTTGATGTATTGACAGTCAGGATCATTTCGTGATCTCGCATCTCGTTGATCCTAAGATGGAGATTTTCGTCACTCCAAGTCGAGATAGGCGAGACTCTTGGATCAACGGTCCACATCTTTTGATGTATTGATGGTTAGGATCATTTCGTGATCTCGCATCTCACTGATCCTAAGATGGAGATTTTTGTCACTACAAGTGGTGATAGGCGAAACTCCGAGATGGAGCTTTATGGTGCTCTGATCTTTCGCCACGCGTCCTCTTGATCCAACGGTCCTTGATTAAATCGCGATTTCGAATCCTGCTGTTCCTTTGACTTTCCAGTCAGCGACATGGCGATATTTCACCACGTGTCCTCTTGATCCAACGGACCACGATTAAATTGCGATCTCGCATCTCGTTGTTCTTTTGACTTTCCAGTCAGCGACATGACGGTCTTTTGCCACGTGTCCTCTTGATCCAATGATCCTTGATTAAATCGCGATCTCGCATCTCGTGGATCTAGAGATGAATCATATCGACTCTCCAAGTCGCGATCCGCGAAACTCCGAGATGGAGCTGAGATCAACGGTCCACGTCTGATCTCTATTTAACGGCTGCGATTGAATCGCCATATCACATATCGCGATTTATGCATTGTTTTCTTTGCCTCTCCATGTCGCGATTCGCGAAACTCCGATATGGAGTATGATCAACGGTCCAGATCTGATCTCTATTTAATGGCTGCGATTACGTCGCGATTTCGCATATCGAGATTATGCCCGCTTCTCCTTGTTAATATTCAGATCTGATGACCCTCATGCTGTCGAGAATTTTGGATGGGATCCAACGGCTGTGGATCTCTGTCTTCCTTCTCCTCTACAAACTCCTGTATCTTGAGCTTTGTTGCGTGCATTTTCCTCAACGTTGTTCCTCCTGAGCTTTCACGTTCGAATCCCCAAGGGATATTATCCTTCTTATCCTTCCATCTCCACTATTGTACTTGCCATCAATGAAAAGCATACACTACTTGGTAAACATTTGCCAATGATCTCCCCCTTTGGCATTGATGGCAACCAAGGCACCCGAATTCGTTTCTCCCCCTTTGACATCAATGTCAAAGAAGAAACAAGCTCCCCCTGAGCTATTGCAGTAATTTTAGGAGGCATTAGATATTCAAACAATACAAATCTCCCCCTAACAAGATGGACTCTTTTAGGTGTGAAACAAAATGACACCCAACTTCTGTCTAAGATATCCAAACGGTGTCTTGGCTAGGGGCTTTGTAAATATGTCTGCAATTTGTTTTGTAGTGGGAATGTACTGGACCTGAACAATCTAATTGGTGACCTGTTCTCTCAGAAAATGATATTTTATGGGAATATGTTTTGTCTTGGAGTGGAAGACAGGATTTTTGGACACACTGATGGCACTCGTGTTATCACAATGAATTGGGATCGGTGCAGTATATTTTACCTCTAAGTCTGCAAGTGTCTGAATCATCCATAATACTTGTGTGCAACAGGTAGCAGCAACAATGTACTCTGCCTCTGTGGTTGATAGAGAGATGGAACCTTGCTTTTTACTAAGCCAGGATACTAAGGAGTTACCCAAGAAGAATTCTCCTCCACTGGTGCTTTTTCTCTCATCAACACAATTTGCCCAATCTGCATCTGAATAAGCAGTCAACTGAAGACTTTGATTTCTTGGATACCACAGACCATAAGTCATTGTTTCTTTTAAGTACCTGAATATCCTTTTGAAAGCTTGCAAATGACTTTGTTTAGGAGTAGCCTGATATCTTCCTACCATTCCTACAACATGCATTATGTCTGGGCGAGATGCTGTGATGTACAACATGCTTCCTATCATTGATCGATATGAGCTTTGATCAACATCAGGTGAATCATCATCCTTGCTTAA
>ML788608.1:250568-264240 GCA_009831015.1 Picea engelmannii
TATATGAGAAACACAGAGACAGATATTTTCCAAGGAAACCCATACAGGGTAAAAACCTCTTTTTCTTTATATGATAAGTAATAATTACATTCTTTACATTATCATACATATGAACACCAACTCATAATGAGGCTACAACCTCTATTTAGCAAGCTGCAACTTGCTGAGAGCACCAACTCTCTGTTTTCTCTAGCACCAACTAGAAGGAAGCACCGACTCCCTGGATTCTCTAGCACCAACTAGAAGGAAGCACCAACTCCCTATGTTCAAGCACCCACTTGAACCTCTGAGGACAAAAATCCTCCCTAGCACCTCCCAACCACCCTGAAATATAAATCTTTGAATATGAAACTTACTACAATGATATAATGTTCAACAATGGCTTACCCGACTTATCACTGTTCTGCTGTATCTAGTTTCTCTTTCTGTCACACTGCCTTTCTGCACATCTCACTTGCGCTGTCTATTCTTCTGCGATCTATCCTCTGTGCGCCATGTCCATTCACTGCACAGTTCCTCTTAAGATCAATTCAGCTGCTGCACAATCTTCCTTCTTCACGCATGAATCACTTTCCACATCAACAAACACCACCACTCGAGCAACAACAACAAAAACAACCCCATCTCTTCTTTGTACCATGTATTTATAGCTTCTGTGCACCTTGTGCATGCAGTGTTCACAATCCTCTGCATGCTGACTCTGCGTCGTTATCCTCCACCTCTCGAGTGCTCTGTCTGATCATCATCGTGATTCTTCAGCTTCTCTGGTGGTTCACCCCGCGTGTCCAGCATCACTGTATGTTATACTGAGATTCCTTAGTCTCTCTGGCAGTTTAAGACTCTTCGCCTTCTCTGAGACAGTCGAACTCTTGATCTTCATCGACCCTGATCGACAATTCATGATATTGATGAATCAATGGTCCTGATCTCATCGTGATCTCGCATCTCGCCGTTCCTTCGTTGGAGATTTTAGTCACTCCAAGTCGCGATAGGCGAGACTCTTGGATCAACGGTCCACATATTTTGATGTATTGATGGTCAGGATCATTTCGTGATATCACATCTCACTGATCCTAAGAGGGAGATTTTCGTCACTCCAAGTCGCGATAGGCGAGACTCTTAGATCAACGGTCCACATCTTTTGATGTATTGACGGTCAGGATCATTTCGTGATCTCGCATCTCGCTGATACTAAGATGGAGATTTTCGTCACTCCAAGTCACGATAGACGAGACTCTTAGATCAACGGTACACATCTTTTGATGTATTGACGGTCAGGATCATTTCGTGATCTCGCATCTCGCTGATCCTAAGATGGAGATTTTCATCACTCCAAGTCGCGATAGGCGAGACTCTTGGATCAACAGTGCACATCTTTTGATGTATTGACAGTTAGGATCATTTCGTGATCTCGCATCTCACTGATCCTAAGATGGAGATTTTTGTCACTCCAAGTCGCGATAGGCGAAACTCCGAGATGGAGCTTTATGGTGCTCTGATCTTTCGCCACGCATCCTCTTGATCCAACGGTCCTTGATTAAATCACGATTTTGCATCCCGCCATTCCTTTGACTTTCCAGTCAGTGACATGACGATGTTTCACCATGTGTCCTCTTGATCCAACGGACCACGATTAAATCACGATCTCGCATCTCGTTGTTCTTTTGACTTTCCAGTCAGCGACATGACGGTCTTTTGCCACGTGTACTCTTGATCCAACGGTCCTTGATTAAATCGCGATATGGCATCTCGTGGATCTGGAGATGAATCATCTCGACTCTCCAAGTCGCGATCCGCGAAACTCTGAGATGGAGCTGAGATCAACGGTCCATGTCTTATTTCTATTTAACGGCTGCGATTGAATCGCCATATCGCATATCGCGATTTCTGCATTGTTTTCTTTGTCTCTCCATGTCGCGATTCGCGAAACTCCGATATGGAGTATGATCAACGGTCCAGATCTGATATCTATTTAACGGCTATGATTACGTCGTGATTTTGCATATCACGATTACGCCCGCTTCTCCTTGTTAATATTCAGATCTGACGGCCCTCATGCTGTCGGGAATTTTGGATGGGATCCAACGGCTGTGGATCTTTGTCTTCCTTCTCCTCTGCAAACTCATGTATCTTGAGATTTGCTGCACGCGTTTTCCTCAATGTTGTTCCTCCTGAGCTTTCATGTCCGAATCCCCAAGGGATATTATCCTTCTTATCCTGCCATCTCCACTGTTGTACTTGCCATCAATGACAAGCATACGCTACTTGGTAAACATTTTCCAACATTGACGACACCACGGGTTTTGGAGATATCAATTGGAATCATCTCAACTATATTCTCCATGTTTCCTTCGACATATATTTTGTGCATTGCCAAAGGGTTGATAGGGCAAGTGACATCTCCATTCATGGTCGAAGTAAACTCTCATGCTTCCACTCTCTTAAGCTAGGGTAAAAAGTATGATCTATGATGAAGATCATCCCAAAGTCTGTCTAGACCTGTCATTTCCTCTAGAATCTCCTCGTCATAGGGAAAGACCAAATACAAAGGATCGTGCGAAGTAAGAGACTCTTGAGCCCAAATAGGCTCTAGAATTGGATCTAGCTCTTGAGGGGGAGCTGGACCAGAGTTGGATGAGGTTTTCTGAACAATACTATACACGACCTTAGTTGTGGATAAGGGCATAGCCATGCATGGATTCAATACCCCTTCCATCAAAGCCAATGGGGAAGGTAAAGTCCACGGATCGTTGAAATAACTCATTTGAAACGAAACTACTTGGAATACCACAACCTTAGGATGATCAGGGACAACCAAAATAAACTTAACATTTTTCGAAGGTGGTGTAAAATCAAAACTACCCATCAAAGATGGAAAAAGTCGAGCACCTAAGTTGATGGTACCTTATGGTGGGTTATCAATCATCGAGACCGTGGATTCCCTCGATGGAGGGTCAGGAATATAAAAGAACAACTGATCAATGGTTATTATCCTACCTTCATGAGGAAATCATAGTACTCAAAATATGGAGGATAAAATCACTATCATTGCGTAAGTCCAACTTTGACCCAACAAAAGGTTGTAGTGGAGAGGCACGTCGAATACTTTGACCTTAACACACACATTTTTTCGCTCCAACTACATGCATAAGGAAGGGATTATGCCATGCAGTCTAAAATAATTTCCATCAAATGCAGTTAAAAATGTAGGATATGGAGATAACTCAGGTTGAACAATATCCTTCCAACATGCCAACGAAAAAACACAAGTTGATGCACCCTTGTCTACCACCGTGTGAAAAAATGTTTCGTGTCAACAATTTGATGCCATAAACCACTACTATCTGAAAGGGAATGTGGTGAGGCAAACAAGACTTATGATCAAAAGCTTAAAAAATGATAGATCCCGAGTTGGATGACTCAACAACACCTAAAGTGGAAAATAACACCTTTCTCTATGAGGGGAAACTCTGGAGTACCTCCATAGTAGACATCGCACAAGGGGTTTGCGCAAGATATTCAATGACAGAGTAGTTATGGGCAGCCCTTGCATTTGGATTATGAGAATCTTTCTTAAACTCACCTTTGGGGATTCGAGTCACTGTTTCTCCCATTGTCTTCTCGATATGAAAAGGTGGCAATAGGTTGGGAGCTTCTTTTCCTTTCTCAGCATATTCAGGCATTCTATAATCATAGGTCATGTTCTGAAGGTCAACATCTGCTCTCATCATGTACACATTTGCGGATCCGATGTTAGCATTAAGTGTGGGGGCACCCTGATTGCCCCCAGGCACATTTGTGGATGAGGAAACCTGTACCATATTCTTCCCTTGAGGGAAAGGGTTAGTTAACACAACATACTATTGTTGCACCAAAATATTTTGGGCTTCCTCCATCCAAGGTCATTGATAAGTCAAGTGGTCTTCCATGCAAAGCTTACATGGGAACTTACTTTCTTCTTTTCATTTTTTCCCTCACCAACATTGTTAGCAGCCTTTTTATCATTACCCCCCTTAATATTTTTTCCTTTTCCCTTTCTTTTCCCATTAGACTGTTGGTTATCCTTAGGGATATTCATCTGCACAGTGTGTACTTTTGACGTGAAGGTGGTGGGGGAAGTCGTACTAGAATTTTGGATGGCCACAGTTTGTTGTAGCGACACTTGTTGCATTTAGTTAGACAACTGATATGTGGGATTGTTCTGTGTTGAGCCTACAATGCCATCAGCATGAGGCTCAGACTTTGGTTTGGTCAAGTCAAAGGTTGACCGTGGTGTGTCAGGAATAATCTCTTAAGGCATGTCGGATTGTGAATAAATTAATTCCAGCTACTAAGCCCTCATTATAGCCTCCTCCTCAGAAAACACCTCGGAAGTTGTGACGTATTTAGAAACACAAGGCACCAAAGACTTTAGGAACCACTTGAGAAAAAACGTAGGAGGGACCTTTACTTTAATTAAGCTCTTATGGCGACACCATTCCCAGATATGATCTGAGATATGGACGACCTTAGCTTGCTCAAAATGGTCTAGAAACTTAGTGTTGGGATCGTATCTCACTGGTAACTAAAAATTGTTCAAGAAAACCATCGCAAAATCGTTAAAGTAAGAGTACTTCGAGCAATCAACCTCAATATACCATTTCGCGACACCCCCTATGAGAGTGCGTTGAAACAATCCCAACTTAATAGAGTCATCATTCAATGAATTAGAGGATCACCACAAGTGAATCATTGTAACATGATTGCCTGGATCTTTTCCATGATTGCCTTCAAATTTTGTAATATATGAGGGAAACTTAGTCGGCATAGGAGGCCAATGTGGATCATGAAAAATAGGGACATTTAACAACCTTGACAAGTCTAGAAAATGAAGATTTTCCAGAAATGGTAACCTAGGTTGTGGAAGACTTAAAGGAAAAGATGAACCTAGATATTGGCTGGCACCAGGTTGCTAGGAAAATTTTTCCTGCTGACTAGGGTTGTGGTAAAAACCAGGGTTTCCTTGGCCAGTGTAAGGGACCTGTGCACTAGTATGCATCGTAGACAAATTCAAATAGTTTGATGATAGACTCTGGTTCTAAACCACTGCTAGAAGAAGAAGAACAACAACCAAGAGAGAAGAAGAACAACCAAGAGACCATCTCTGGTCCTAAACCACTGCCAGAAACCAGGGATTCACCAGAATCCAAAGGAGAACCTAAATCTTCAAAGTACACCTTTAACCATGATAAAAGACAGAAAGAGACAGAAAACCAAACAAGAGGATCTATTTACAACTTCATAAGAAATTTGTGACTTAAAAACTTTTCCAACAATAGTTAACATATGTCTCTAGGATTCAAGAGGTCTTGGAGAACCAAAGGTTTTCTAGGAGAAATTAAAAGTTTTTTAAAAAACTCCTCAAAAGAATAGAAATGTGTGTTGTGTACATACAACATGTGTATGTCCATGGGTTGTATTGAACTCAGGATGCAGGTGTACGTGTGTTGGGTATAGACCAGGGCACGTATGTGACTGAACAATCTCAAAAAGAGAAAAGATTCAGGGTGATGACCCAGATCAGGAAAACTGATAAATACCTGGAAGGTGACCAGAGACTCTTATAGGCTCAGAAAGCACAAAAAAAAACAGGAATTCAAACCAAAAATAATCTCCTAACAAGACTCTAGAGGGCTTCGCCAGTGGATTTTTCAATTTTGTCATGGGGAAAAATCCCCCTAATCCAGTTCTAGTGACTAGGCAGAGCCATGACACCTTAAAAGACATAATTACTTCTATTCTACCCAAATCCAACAAGACCTAATGATAATTAAGGGACGGGAGAGAGGATCAAAGTATGTACCATAAGTCCTTCCATCTGTAGTAGATCCCTTCCTGTCACTCTTCGCTCCTGGATTGTAGGCCTGCTCCCAACGCTGGCCTGAAACAACTTCAAAGAAAAAAATATAACATATGTATAATTACCAAGATCATATAAAGGGTTAAATATTCATGAAATCCATTTATAAATATAAACATTAAGACATATAGATCTAGGACAAGAAGATTCTCTTTTATTGATAACAAGATGGAAAGTTACAACCTTAATCTTGCCGACACCGCTCAACAAACCTCGCCTAGGTTCCTCTATTTTGACTCCAAGTGCCACTTCTTTCAAACCTCTAAATGACCCCCCTAGGGTCCTTTTTATATTGAGAAAATATGGTTAATCCGTCGTCAGAAGGGATACATGAGGTAAAATGGTTTTGCAATTTGACATAGCCCGTAAACTCCGCCTGAAAGCGCAAAACTTTTTTATTTTTTGCAACTTTTTAGAGTATACACAGGCTGTCAGGTATGCAACTAGCCTATATACATGTGTTGCATATGTAGCAGGGAGCGTACACCATACAAAAATGTGTTTTTGATCCAGGTGGATATCGATGGCCACCCATCTTTTCCAACTGGCTCAAAACAGTTTTCTAGCAATTTTGGCAATTTACTATTTTTAGTAGTTTTAACTTCCGGGCCCATTTTGAGGGCCTAAATGAAGTTTTTTCGGGATCAAATCTCCTCGATGATACCTTTCCAACGGGCTATCATTCGCCTAAAATGAATATTGTATGCAAAAGTTGCGACCCCGAGAAGTTGATGTACTAACTTACCCAAACGGGGCCCACATGAATTTTGGCGCTTCATCTCCTAGGGTTAGGTTTTTGGATGTCTAGGGTTTTTGGCATTCCTGTTTATTGTAAAAGGGCCTTCAGAGCCTCATTCTAATCATATTCTTGCGAATGCGAGTAGTCGTCACATCTCTTCTCAGAGATAAGCTGCCACCATTCTAGCGAGTCTTTCACTATGTATTTTTACAGTCTCTGTACATTTCTTTCATTAATAGAAATCGTGTATTACTGTAAATCTGTGTTTATGGTTGCATCTCTGATACATTTCTATTATATCATTGAATATATGTGATATCTCTATGCATTTCTTTATTATATCTCTGCTCTCATTTCGTGTCGAAAATAATCTGGATCAGTGGTATCAGAGCAGGGTGCTCTTGATCATTTTCAGTGCATGTCCTCGAAGAGGTCTGAGTATAGAAAGTTGGGTCTCGAGCTTGTCTCTCTTGAAGACAATTTCTCTTGCACGCCCAAGAAACCCTCCATGGCAGAAGAAAATAAAAACGACAGAGCAGACGATCCTATAAATATGTTGCTTGAGCAAGCTCTCACGCGACATAGGGACGAAATGATGGAGAATTTTTCCCACATCCTTCAACGCCTGCCGATAGAAACAGGTGCAGTTTCATCAAAAAACCACTTTGGAAGCACCTCTCCTTTCAATGTACAGGTTAATTTTTGTATTCCCGTATTTGAAGGTCAGATAGATGCGAATGCCCTAGAAAAATGGTTAAATCTATTAGAAGGTTATTTCTCTGTTCATAATTTTCCCGACAGAGAAAAGTTCACCTTAAGACTCCTTAAATCTCTCCCCCATGTCAAACATTGGTGGGAAAATTACTGGGAGCAAAGTTCCACAGAGGAGACTGGAATATATGGGGCCGAGCCCACTTGGGATTTTTTTGTGGATGCAGTAAAGGAATAGTATTACCCTATTGGCAACTATGAGGACCAGTACATGAGATGGACTACACTGCGGCAAGAGAGGGGCCAAGCAGTTTCGGAGTTCACCAATACCTTCCATACCTTGCGCACCAAGCTGGGTATCAAAGACTCCGAATGAAATTTGGTTTTGAAATATCGTGGGGCTCTACACATATACATCCAATCTGAAATGGATTTTTTGGACATCTCATCACTCGGTGATGCTTATCGATATGTTGTTAAAATCGAGTAGAAATTTAAGCACCAGAACAAACGGGAGTTCGGGTCTGCAAATCCGTAACAACCAAAGTATGACAAAGACGACCCTAAGAAACAGTCTCCCGAAAACCAGTCCAAGCCACAGGAAAAGAAGGGTCACAAGAAGACAAAGAAGGACACCAGAAAATGGTACGATTTCCACAAAATCCCCTGGCACAACACCGATGAATGTCGCTCAAAACAATCATTGGTGGTCGAGATCAAAGACAAGGAGCCGAACCCTGATTCAGAATTTGATTCTAAAAATACTGGTAAAAGACAGATCATCAACGTAGACCCCACTGCTATTGTCACGACCGCAACAATTCAACCAGAAGAACCAACAGATCCTGAAGAGGGGGAACACCTTTTTCATTCACAGATGTGGGTAAGGGGACCCCGTTGCATTTTATTGTTGATAGCGGAAGCCAGAAGAACCTCATCTCAGCAGAAGTCATCAAACAGTTAGGATTGTCGACAACACCACACCCACAGCCATACAACATTGGGTGGCTTTGCCAAGGACGAGATCTTCGTGTCAGCCAACAATGTTGATTGTCATATGGCATCCAACCCTTCAAGGATGAGTTATTATATGATGTTTACCCACTGGATGTCTGTGATGTTCTCTTGGGCCAACTATATATGTGGAAGCACCATGTTGTTTATGAGTCTCGACCCCGCAATGCCATTGTTTCTATGGGGGGTCATCTCTACAGAATACCAGAGGTAGTTCCGACTATTGTCCCACCTAAAAAGTTTCGCAAGGTAGTATCACATACTACAAAATTCAGCTTCTTCATAATCTGTTCAAAAGGTGAACAAAAGGATACTGTAACCACTATATCCTCGACCCAAGCACCTTCTATCCAACAGAAGAAGGTCGACAAGATTGTAGCAAAGTATAAAGATTCCTTCTTCACAAAATAATCTCATGTATCCAGACTGGTTAAAAAGGTCCAACCTTTCCAGCCACATGCTTGTGATGTCCTTCCACAAACCAAGTAGTGCGACATCTCCAGCAAGGCAAGCAACTCACCAAGATTCATATTCAACAAACGTTTTTTCCTCTCCCCTGGGCACTCAATGCAATGGAGACCATTGCTTCCTGAGGGAGGATTGATCTAGGTGGATATCGGTGGCCACCCACCTTTTCCAACTGGCTCAAAACAATTTTCTGGTAATTTTGGCAATTTACTATTTTTAACAGTTTTAACTTCCGAGGCCATTTTGAGGGCCTAAATGAAGGTTTTTCTGGATTGAGATTCTCAATGATATCCAAAAGCATGATTGAGTCCCCAAAATGAATCTCCTTGATGATACCTTTCCAACGGGCTATCATACGCCTAAAACAAAGATTGTATGCAAAAGTTACGACCCTGAGAAGTTGATGTACTAAGTTACCCAAACGGGGCCCACATGACTTTTGGCGCTTCATCTCCTAGGGTTAGGTTTTTGGATGTCTAGGGTTTTTGGCTTTCCTATTTATTGTAAAAATGCCTTCACAACCTCATTGTAATCATCTTCTTGCGAATGAGCACAACTGTCACATCTCTTCTTAGAGATAAGCCACCACTATTCCAACAAGCTTGTTTCCGCTGCATTTTTACAGTTTCAACTTATTTCCTTATTGAATAGAAAACCAGTTTTACTGTATCTCTATTATTTTGTGTTAAGCATTTTTAATAATATGTATTCATTTCGTTCTGCTCATAAAATCCGGATCAGGTTTTTAAGAGGGACCTCAACAAAAATGGTTGGAAAATGTGTAAATGAGTAGGCCAATGTCCAAAATGCATATTAGTGCCATTTTGAGCTATAACAATGACCTTTCCTTAGCTCAACGAACACAATGAAATATTGGGTTGAAGAAGGTGATTTGATAGTTGTGGGAAAATATGGTTACTTTTTCTTAGTTCTTTGAGGTTGGATAGGATGACCGAAATGCATATGGAAAATACTTCTTTTGGTCATGGGGATGTGCATGCTCATGGGTTGGATATGATAATTGGAGTGATAACCCAACTATTTGAAGACTTTAGAGGTACTAGTGTGTAGAAGCATGAACAAATGAGTTGAAGTATGGACCCAACAATAGGTTGGAATGGTCCAACACTTGGACATTTTTTATGATCTTCTTGATGGAGGTTGGATGTTGTATGAGAGAGCGGAAAAAATGATGAATTGAATTGAAGCCACCATAGTGGAAGGAAACAACGACTAGAGGCATTGGTGATAGAGTTGGGAAAAGGGGCACTTGTCCATGATGTGGACAAAGGGTAGTGGCATGATGGATTTGATATGAATAGTGTAGAGAGTTAGGTGTCGATTGTGGATAGATGCATGGATTTAGATGGTGACTTGAGGATAGGAGGTTCTTGAGGATGTTGTCAAGGACGACAAAGTTTTTTATTGGGGGAGGATGAAATACAATCACTTTGACCTGTTGGGAAGGCGTGCAATGGAATTTTCCTTGACCCATTGGCAAGGCATAGGAGAGAAGTTTCCTTGGCGCATTGGAAAGGCACACAACGATTTGTGGACAACTGAAACTTAGGCATACCTGTGGACAAATAGGATGCCTCATTGTAGACGAAGATGGGCACGCCTATGAAGATATAACATGCATTGCAGATAGAGACAAGCTAGACACAACAAGGGAATTGGGTGGAATTTCCTAGACATGAAAGAAGGTTGCAGTAGGAAGCCTTCTCCACAAACATGGTGGTATGGCGGTCAAGTTGGATAAATGCTTGATGAGATTTGGTGTGCCAAGAATTATATGGAAAAACAGAGCTAGGTTTTCTGCACTTGGGGATTGTGATAGGCAGTCGAGGTGCCTACGTGCACAAGTTGCAGTGGATCACACTCTCTAGGTCTACTCCCTTGGGCATGCATCCATCGGGCATGTATGCCTTGGGCACACTTAGGCATGGACAAAATTTCGTTTGGCGAACTTGAGAGGGAGAAGATCAGTTGGCCCACTTCGAAGAAGTTGGGTATAAATGTCTTAAGCATGGATGGATGGAATAGGTGGATGACCTTGTGGATGCAAAAGACCTTGCAAACGTAGATTATTTGGATGTGGACTCGGCGTTAATGGAACAATTTGGTAGACATCAACTTGAAGTAAACTTTGGTACACCTTGTGTGATGTGACTTTCCAAGTGAAATGAAAGGATCATATAATTAAAGTGGATGCCTTAGGAGCTAAGACATAATCAATGAAGAGAAGGAGAAGAAAGAGTCATCAAGGAGATTTGTGGTAGTCTTTCTCAAGGGTTGGCACCACAAGTCGACTTAGAGTGGCTAAGTGATGAAGACAAAGACAACACCTTTAGGAGGCATGCCAACATATGCTTCAGGGGTTGGCCTGTATGAAGTTGTGGGCAGTCTTGCAGAAGGCAGTAGTTGAGCTCCTCTCTTTGTAAGATTGTAATATTCTTATATATATGAATAAGGGTTTTAGGCACCTAGCTTGGGCTCCGCCCATCCAAATATGTTCCACTTGTGTGGATATTCCATGTATGTTGAATTTGATCATTCCTTATATACTTATGTTTCCTAAGTTGTGAAATTAACTAAGTGAGGCCAAGGTTGGACATGCACCTAGTGTGCTTGTTGGATAGTCTTAAGTTGGGTGGGACTGAGTGCATCTAACAATTGTATCCTAAGGCGAAGTTGTGAGAAGACCTTAGGTGAAGAGGTGTAGTTTGGTTGTAGTAGGTGCAAGTTGGCCAAACCACTATGGCCGAGGTGTTGAAATGACTTGGGCGTAGAAAGTCATAGTAAAACATTTCAGGTGGACTGTAGGTTCATGACAAGAAACCTGCTCTTGGTTTTGAATCATCTTGATCCCACCCTCAGTGGTCGATGTAGATTTGTATATTGCTTTTGTGTCTTTCTATGTCTTTTAAGGAAGTGAGCATAATTTCATGGACGAAAGAGGTTCCACTATCCATGATTTTTGCATAGAAAATTAAGTCGGTATGTTGTTGTAATATAGGGTCATTGGGCTTAGAGACTCTTTTACAACCCACTATGAGGGAGATGTCTAATCTCTTCCATGCTCAACATAGAGTTGAAAGATGACATTTAAAAAATATTTTAATATTAACCATAAATAAAATATTTCATTGTTTAAATTAATTGAAAATAATTTTATATCAACCATATAATATATAAAGAAGTATTGAAAGTTAAAAAAATTATATTCTATTAAAAAGTACCTCTTACATTTATTCCTTTAACTTTTAATGGAATTGATATATAACATAATAATATTTTTTATGTAAAATATTTCAATATTAATTATACATATAAATAATAAAGTAAATAATAATAATAATAATTAAAGCATTTTAATAATTTTAATACTGTAGTGGAGATGTGTAAGTTAACATAGATCTAATGGGGCCAATTGGATGTTTGAATATGGAAATCTGGTGTGACACATTCAGAGCTGTAATGTAGGTTATGATTACTCGTGGGGAAGTTGAAACTCAGACTTCAGTTGAGAGGATAGCATATAACGGTGGTGTTCCCATGTTATCTACGTGTACGGACAAGTACATTAATCGATTGAATCTCGTGCTCTAATTACGAATTCAAATTACGCGCTAACACAGTCTCGACAGCATATCTGTATTTCCCTGGACTCGCCGTCGCAATCCTATAAACCAGTTGTAAGTTCTTCGCCTTCTCCTTTTAAGTTTTAACAAATTATTATAAACTTTATGTTACCGCTCAAATTCAAAGCTAAGAATACTGTTCATACATTCCGGACTTTCGTGGATGTTTCTTTCTCAAGTGTTGTCTTGTCCGTACACTGCTAGGGTTGTAATTGGAGGCATACTTGAAATGTAACCAGAGGTAACCGAATATGTGAACAAAGTCTTCTCTTTACAGCGCCGCCGAGGGGTTCGATCCTGTTATGAAGGTAAATGGAATTAGGGCTTATATTAATTTATGAATATATATTAGTTTGATTCAGTTATGAATATATATTAATTTATTTTTTTAACATTTTCTCTTACTAGTTATGTATTTTTTTTTGCACATCACATTAAATAATATTTTACAATCTTTCTTTTATGTATTGTGGTTAAAATCACTTATCTAGAAAACCATGCCAAATCTAATCTCTATTAATAATTAGATTATTTTCATTGTATATATATGCATTTATATTAATTAAAGTATATACAATAAAAGGAATATTATCTTATTTAAAAAGATTGCAAACTCTATCACCATCAATGATAGAGTTGATCAAAACTTTCCCTTGTTGATCAAAAATTTGGTCATCTCGACTTTCTTCCCTTTGGAATAATAAAAAAAAATGATATTAAAAGGAGGAATTTGGGCATCCTCATCAGCTTATGTTTTATCCCTTAGTCTCAGATTCATCATGCATTTTATGGAATTAAAATCCATGTTCGTAGGTTCGAGATACTCATAGTTTTGTCCAATCGCTCGACAAATAGATTGCAAGAATAATTTTGAAGAATTGATGAGGAATACTTTCTAAGTGTTGTTCACATGTTCTTCCATGTGAAACACTTAGTTCTTTCTCGCATATATCATTACTCGCATTCTCCATACTTAGCCATTTTTACAACTTCCTCTTATCCCTTCACATACTATCATACTCTCATTCCATATTGTTCTCGGTCAATCTGTCAACGGGTGAGCAAAATAGAGACCGCTCTGCATGCCTTGCAGGGTTCACCAAGGCAGAACAGCTATAGCAGCAAGAGTGTTAATAAAATCAGAAAAACAAAACAGAAAACAATCTAATCTAACAACTGTGAAACAAATAACGATTC
>ML788608.1:277557-290945 GCA_009831015.1 Picea engelmannii
AAAATGTTTTAGTTTTTTAAATTTTAATTTTGTTTGTTTTCTTATTTATTTTAGTTTTTAATTGATATTATATATTTTTTTCTAAATATTTAAAAATATTGTTATTTAACAACACTTATTTTCTATTTATTGAAGTAAGGTTAAAACAATGTGTTAAAAGTGATATTTTCCACTATATTTAAAATGTATGGAACCATAACTTAATTAAGAAAGGATAATTATATGAAAAATCTTAATTTCAAAAAAATAAATGGTATATAACATTTTTAACATTAGATGAAGCATGGAAATATGATTAAAAACACTATTGAATAAAAATAAAAATAAAAATAAAATAGAAAGGTTTGAAAAAAAGATGAAAAGACATGGTTGAGAAAAAAAAAAAAAATTTGAAAATTTTGAAAATACGAGCATTTAAAAAAACAAAGTCAAAACCTTATGTATCAGAAAATTTAAAATATCAAAAAACCACCTAAAAATGGATGAAGGTGCTACAGTAGCACCATTTTTAAAAACGACGTAAAAAAATTGACCCCCCAAAAAACGAGAACTCTGTAGAGTTATCGTTAAGTTGGTAACTATGTTTTCAATGAACATTTAGGAATTTTACAACTCGGTGACATGGTGGGTGACTAGGTGGTGATTGGATGTGATGTGTCAGGACTTTACAGGTTGAGTGGGCAGTGACTGAGAGATGATAGGTCGATGAATGGGCAACCAAAATTTTGCTAAGTCATGAATTTTCCTAAGGCACAAAAGATACACTAAGCCTTCCATAAGCCTTTTTGTCTCACATGAATGATATGCAAGCCTTTAAATCATAAACATTAATGCTTCACCCACCACAATGCATGTGGGACTAAAAAGGAGAAATTAGATCAAGGGATGAGATTGATCCACGAACTAGGTCGATGGCTACTGAGCATCGATCTTCTGAAGCTCATAACTCATGATCCATATGTCTATTTTGGGAATGTGATACCTCGTTGGAAAAGTAATTTGACAAGGAATACAATGGGACAAGTTTCAATGAATGAATTTGGCCATAATTCTTCCATAAAGTAAATATCAATCAATTCTATTTTCATGATTCGTTGAGAAATCTGTTTGGAACTTCGACCTCTCGAGGCTATAAGTTGGAACCCCAAATTTTTCTCAAGAGAACATGTTAGAATGATGGAATGGTGAATATTACTTCTAGAATGGTTTCCATGGCTGAGCAGTAAATTATCATACTCATAAAATTAAAACACAGTCCACGTTTTTTTAGACGATCAACTTTAAATTTTGAGAATAAAAGTTAATTAAATAAACTTTTGTAAAATGAGGAAGTTGGTCCCACTTGGAGGCATGAATCTCAATGAACTAAATTCATTAATAGGTATTCAACCAATAATTAATTTAAAGGATTTAATCTTTATTCCAAAAAGAATCATGTGAGAACCTCTAGAAGAACAAAAACCTAAACTACTTCAAAGAAGCACTGGGAGCATATTTTAAAAGAAAGAGAGTAGCATCAAAGAAAGGGTTGGAATATTAGAATAGTAGAGGTAAAATCATAAAGATATCATTGTTCATCTATTAGTATGTAGCCAACTCTTTGATCAACAAATAAAGATCTCTATTTTTCTTGATTCTTCTTCTTCCACACAATTTCTCTCAAATATTTTTGTTTGTATATCATAGATCAAGAATAAGGACGATTTTTTTGAATGTTTTTCCTTTTATTATTCCAAGTCTCTTCCTTAAAATATCAATAGGAGTCATTTACATGCATACATGTGGTTGGTATTGTAATCCATGGTTGTCTAAATGTGATCCAGGTGGATATTGGTGGCCACCCACCTATTCCAACTCGCTAAAAATAGTTTGTTGGAAATTTACTAGTTTTAGCAGTTTTCAGTTCCTAAACTTCCAAGGCCATTTTGAGGGCATGAACAACACTTTTTCACAATCAAGATCCTCAATATTAGCCTAAGGCTCCGATTTAGCCTCCAAAATGAATCTCATTGTCGATACATTTCCAAAGAGATACCGTGCACCCCAAACAGAGATCGTATGCCAAAGTTACGACCCCAGGAAGTTGATACACCAAACTACCCAAAACGGGTTGAACAATTTTTTTTTCTTTTCATCTTCCAGCGTTAGGGTTTTGGATTTTATTTATAATAAAAATTTCTTTGGAGCCTCATTGTAACAATAATATTCTTACAAATGTGAGTAGACGTCACATCTCTTCTCAGAGATAAGATGCCACCTTTCTAGCGAGTATTTCACTCTCTATTTCTACAGTTCTGTACATTTCTCTCATTAATACAAATTGTGTATTACTATATATTTGTGAATCTTGTTATATATCGAATATATCTATGTTATATTATTAGATCTCTTGCAATATCTTTGTATATTTCGGTGTTATATGTCCTCTCTCATTTCGTGCCAAAAACAATCTGGATTAATGGTGTCCTCGACGAGGTCCAAGTATATAAAGTTGGGTCTCAAGACTTTATCTCTTGAGGACAATCACTCTCTCACGCCGAAGAAACCCTCCATGGTGGAAGAAAAGAAAAATGTCGGAGTAGAAGATTCTATCAATCTGTTTCTTGAGCAAGCTCTCATGCAACAGAGGGATGAAATGATGGATAATTTTTCCACATTCTTCAATGTCTACCGATAATAGCAAGCACGTATTCATAAAGAAACCACTTTGGAAGAACCTCTCCTTTCAAGGTACAAGTCAATTTTGATATTCTCGTATTTGAAGGTCAGATGGATGCAGATGCCCTAGAAAAATGGTTAAATCTGCTAGAGGGTTATTTCTTCGTCTCAGCTAGCAGTGTCGATTGTCATACGACATCCAACCCTTCAAGGATTAGGTATTATGTGATGTTTCCCTGTTGGATTTCTGTGATGTTCTTTTCGTCCAGCCATATATGTGGAAGTGCCATGCTATTTATGAGTCTCGACCCCGTAGTGTCATTGTTACTCTGGGGGGTCATCTCTACAGGATACCAGAGGTAGTTCCGACTATTGTCCCACCTAACCAGTGTCGCAAGTTAGTATCTCATACTACAAAATCCAGCTTCTTCATAATATGCTCAAAAGGTGAACATAAGAACATTGCAACCACTGTAGTCTTGATCCAAGCACATTCTATCCAACAGAAGCAGCTCAAAAATATTGAAGCAAAGCGTAAATATCCCTAATGCACAAAACCATCTCATGTAGTCAGACTCATAAAAAAATTCCAACATCTCGTTCTCGACAACCTTCCACAAACCAAGCAATGCAACATCTCCAGCAAGGCAAGTAGCTCACCACGGTTTAGATTCAACAAACGCTTCCCGCTATCCCTCGAAAACTAAACGCAATGGAGACCATTGCTTCCTAAGGAGGGAGGATTGACCTATATGGATATCATTTTCCACCCACCTATTCCAACTGACTCAAAATATTTTGTTGGAAATTTACTAGTTTTAGCAGTTTTTTGGTTCCTAAACTTTCGGGGCCATTTTGAGGGCCTAAATGACAATTTTTCGCGATCGTGCACCTTTGAAAGAGATAAAATCTCCATTTGAGACCCCAAAATGAATTGTCTCATCGATAAATTTCCAACAAGCTATCATGCAACCAAAACGAAGATCGTATGCCAAAGTTACACCCCTGGGAAGTTGATACACCAAACTGCCCAAAACGGGGTCCACAATACTGTTAGCTTTTCATCTTCCAGGGTTAGGGTTTTGGATTTTATTTATGTTAAAAATGTATTTGGATCCTACTCCATGTATGGGTTTTCTACCTATATCGAGAACAATGGCAGTGGTGGTAGTGGCATAATAAATGTTATCCATGACATATCACTTGGAAGTTGTTCACTAAAGTAGTTTGTGCCTGCTTTGATAGGGAATCACAATTTTTGGGTAGACTCACCAAGACATGCCAAACTGGATCAGTCACATATTTTATCATGACATTTGAACAATTGGCTATCTGGACTAAGGGCTTATCTGATGCATTTTACCTTGAATGTTTTATCAATGGCTTAAAGGAAGCCATCCGAGCTCATGTGAGCATGCATCATCCTACTACCTGGTTGGAGGCATGTCATTTAGAAAATGATGTTAAGACCATCCTTCAGGCCCCACCCATGAAGGATCTAGTTTTCAACCATCCTCACCTTGGGGCTCACCCAACTCCGACACAAACATTGAAGGTCCAAAAATTATCTCCAGCTGAAATGGTGGAACGTCGCAAGAAAGGACTTTGCTACTATTGTGATGAAAAGTATTCACCAGGGCATAAATGTAGACACAAACATTTCTTCCATATTGATGCATCTGCTTCATCTCCTTCTCAAGACATCCCATTAGATGAGGCTCATGACTCAGATTAGGCTCCACCAAGTGATCACGTCGAAGCTCCAGTTGTAAACCCCATGGAACCAAATGAACCCATCATATCACTTCATGTACTCTCAGGTATTTTGGCCCCACAAACATTGAATCTCAAGGGCTAAAACAAACATCGTTCAATGGTGGTGTTAATTGATAGTGGTAGCACCCATAATTTTATTCATCATAGGCTTGATGATGAGATCCATTGTTTTGATTTCCCTGTTTCTAATTTTTAAATCCTCATCGCTAATTGTAATATCCTTGTTTTCCCTAGTTTGTAATTAATCATAAAATAGGAATCACCATGCTAAGACATGTGGACAATGTAAATGTATTATTGTTTGAGTTGCCAATAACTGACTGTGGGGGTGAAGCCTTAAAAGTATTGGCCATGATATCACTAGAGGAAGAATGTGAAAAATATATGAGAGGATTCATTATATCAAATAACCCCAAATTTCCCTTGATGAGGATGATAAACCTCCTTCTAATCCCAAGGAGAGAAATTAGTTAATGAAGAAAGGACCAGTGGTTGAATTATCAACCACCCCCATGAATGGGAGCATGGTCTAGCTGCAAAATTTTAGCCCGAAGTACCATAGAAACCTGCAGACCCGAGATTCCTTTTGAGAGAAGGAACATTATGGGTCGGGAACCTTCCAAAAGAAGGAAGGTAAGATAGATATGCACGAACAACCAGGGACGAGAGAAGAAAGATCGTAAGGGAGATGCATGGAGCTCTCCAGGGGATAATGAATATAAGGCCACGAGCTTGATGTTGGGTGAGCATCTGATAAACCTCGTCAAGGCCATAACAAAGAGAAATATCTGAAAGTTGCAGAGAACATAACCCGAGTAGAAGCTGAACAGAGAAAGAATCCTTGAGAACTGCGAGAGTTTCCTAGTGATATCATGGCTTGGCACGGGGGTGGCTAGAGTGATAAGAATGAATGCCTCTGAGCCTATGGTAGGCTGGAAGGAAAAACACCCACAGTCAATTAGTTGGATACCACCCGTAATAGATAAGTAATCACATATCTTGTGTATTTAAGCAATATTGTGAGTTAAATGTGGATATCCTATGAATGTTGCAGGGATGGTTATGTTTGATTAATGATTTATACTACATTTCCTTCTTTTGTGTCTACTTGAATGTGAAATTAGGCAAGTAGGAAATCATGTGGATAGGACATGTTTTATACTCATAAATTCTTGCGTCCTGTGGTGGCTTAAGCTAGAGTCATGAACTGTATGTCCGTCGACCTTGGAAACAGTTTCATGAACGCATGTCGACCCTCCTAATCATTCTGAGTCCCTTGATGGATGAAGTCTGTTATGCTCAGGAGAGGTACTGTATATATTCATAGTCTCTCTATGGGGAAAGAAGAAACTGAGAACCACTTAAGTTGCATACTTGACGAATGAGCACAAGGGGTACGCTGGAATTCTTCTAAGTGTTAAGTCCAGTAGAAATAGCGTAATGCTCTTAGGTCCTTCATGACTGACGAATATCAGGAACGATAGAGAGATTCAAGTATCAGAAGGGAATATCCTTTTTATTGGAAGATGAACGAACGAGATCTGTTCAGGAGAATCTAAGGTCTGTCAAGACCGTTATATTTGAAGAAGGAGTACAGACGTTAACGAATCGATTCCTTCAGTCTTCACACGTTCGACGAATGTTGGTAATAATCGTGAAGGGAACGTATTCTCTAAAATCCAAAACTTGAAGTCACGATGTGATCTGGACCGTAGATCTAAGGATCTATCAGGACCCACCTTGACTGTCGGATCTGTGAGTTCGGAGTTCGCACGACGGGAGAATCGTGCATTGGTGTGACCAAACCCCCAGAAACCCGAAGTAGCGATGAAACTTGGACCGTAGATCCAAGGATATATCAGGACCCTCCTTGACCATCGGATTGGTGATATCAGAGTTTGCACATTGGGATAATCACACGTTGGTGCAAATAAACTTCTGAAACCTAAAGTTGCGATGTGATCTGGACCATTGGATCAAGGAAGGTCATGGACCGTCGATCTAAAGCGATCATATTAACGCAAGGAGTATGTGGGAACTTGAGGTCCCCTAAGAAGTAAGCTCAGAAGAGATAAGCGCTTCTCAGAAGTACATATGAGGTCCAAGAGGTGATCTTGTTTCAAGTTCGTAAGCTTAGAAGGGATAACACTTATCATAAGTATTGACGAGATCCAAGAGTAGGACTCATAGGAGGAGAAAAGGTTTGAAACCTTTGAAGACTGACAAATCTTCCAAGCAGGAGAAATCAAAAGCTCAGGAGGAGGAGCGAAAATGGTCGTTGGATCATAGCGAAAAGGATCGATAACCATCAAATATGAGGAAGGTGCACGAGTCTAAACATTCACACGCACATGAGAGAGAACCTGTCAAGGTTTGAGACTCGAAGTTTCCATAGCCCAAAGAGTCAGAAACCTGAAGTAGAACCTTTGTCATCTGATCGCGGGAACAAATCTAAGCCGTCAGATTGTTTGGGGTAAATTTCAAGCATCGGATCACCGGAGTGGATGTGAGCCGTTAGATACCATGAGTCCGGGAGGAGGCAAGTTTGAAACTTGAGATTCCTGAAGCGCAGAGAGCTGAAGGGCTAGAGAAAATCTGGACCATTGGATCGAGGAGGACACATGTCAATAGGTCAGAAGATCCAGAGGAATGCGAAGGTAGAAGTGTTGAAACACCTGAAGCCCGAAGAGTCAAAGATTCATGAGTCGTCGATTGGCAAAGGGATACTTGTCAAGAGATCAAGAGCTCCGGGAAGATTGTTGTGGGGTTTGAGATTGAGAATTGAGATTGTCGAACCCTGAAGGCCCGAAGACCCGAAGTGAGCCTAGACCGACAGATCTAAGGGAAACATGGCGAGAATCCGTGAACTTCGGTTAAAGTCCCAAAGTGATTCCTATCCATTGGATTCAGAGGACATGTGGCACAAATATATGACCTCCGGGTGAAGACCCAAAGTAATCCTCGATTGTTAGATCAGGAGGATACGTGTTAGAGGATTACAGCCTTCGGATGAAAGTCATTGGGGAAAAGGTTTGAGATTTGAGATCTCAGAAGTCCGAAACCCAAAGTTGATCTCGACTGCCGATTGAGAAGAGGGTTGGAGGATCATTGATTTGGGTTTAATGGTAAAACACCCAAAGTGGGAGCTATATCATTGATCGAGTAGGACAGGTGTCTGCAGATTGTCAACTCTGGAAGGTTGAAGTACGAAAGAAGCAGGGTTTGAGATTTCAAAATCCCGAAGTCTAAAATTGCGAAGAGATCATAGTCATTGATCTAGGAGGGACATAGTTGGTTCCTATGTTTGAGAGGTGCAGATCTGAAATGTCAATTCAGAGAGTTTCATCAATATTGTGATATCAACGATTCTGTAGCATTGCAGGGATAGGAGTTGCGCAAAGTTTAAAATATTGAGGGCAGGCCGCAATCCAAACTGTTGTTTCGTGAGGAGGACACGTGGAGACTTGAGGAAGATTGCGGGCCCAAAATTAGTTTGAATCCAAACCACTTGTGGCCACACCCGCAATCACGTGGTCATCGCTAAGGTCACATTTGAGGAGAGGCCAAGAGAAAAATAGGCTAGTGCCAACTCTGAGACTTCGCTGAAGCGTGAAGGAGAAGGTCGCGGGTATCATAATACCTGCACCAGAGGCTGAAAGGGTCTGTGTCTGATTTAGAGGTGAGACTATCATGGTATCAAAGTCTCATTTGATTTAGAATTGAAGAATCTTTACCGGAGGCTAGAGCCGAGTCCTAGACTTTCCAAATAAGAACCTGTAGAGAGAAAGAAGATTTTTTCCTATAAGGAAGATGTTTTTTTTTTTTTGCCCCTTCGTGGGTGTGTTATAAATTGGTATCAGAGCATGGTTGCAACACTTTGCCTACTTGGGCTCATGTACGAATCGCGTAAGGAGATATTGTTATCCGCATTTACTCCTTGAGGAGAACGTCTGCAGATTGAACTTGTGATTTTGGGAATTCTTGTTGATTTTCAACAGAAGAATTTCTTTAGCCCTTGTCAAAGTGATGACTACTCTTACCAGAGTAGGGATATGCTAATTAACATTTATAATAAGACTTGAATGTGGATATCTGAAGGTGGCAGGGTTCTGTCATGGGCAGCTGAAGCCCGAAGGACAGATGACCTAGTGTTCGTAACATTGCTTCTAAGCATGGGCAGTTGGAACTTCAGGCACTGATGATGGTGGATTGTATAGTGGTTAATACCTTTGTGGACTTAAAGGAATCTCATAGGATTAGTTAGGATCCTTGGCAGTTATAGTTACTACTTTATATTAAAATTGAGGTATATAAATCCCCATGACCAGAGAAAAGTGAGATGGGTAAGACCCTATGGACGTTGAGGCAATGAGGATTTCTTGCTAAGACATTGTCGCATAAAGAGGAAAGTGACCCTGGTTGGTTATAGCCTTGAGAGAAGGAAACATCAACACGATATGTGACTGTGATTTTAGTCTTGTAAGTGACTGAAATCTCAAACTAAAGGACACTAATGATGAAATTAAACTATCAAGTGAATGCATTAGGTAAAAAGGTGCAATAGATAAACCTACATATACATGAATGTGTATACATGATCATAAGGATTCTTGGAAGATCCTTGGAAAAAAGATATAGAAGCCTGATATGTCCATGTGTATGAATGACATGGAAAAGGTGTAAGCAATAAGCAAGCATGATGAATACTTAGTTGTGTTTAATTATGCTTGAGTGAATGGGTTTAATGCATTATGAAGCTTCTTAATATGAAGCCTGATATCAACACCAGTTAGGTATGAATAATATTAAACGTGCAAGTGATGCACGTGTATGATGAAAGAGTATATTTGTAGGCAGTGGCACCATATGGTTGCCCTAATGAGAGAAATATAAAGCAAGAATTTCTCTTGTCTAGATTAAACGAATACTATGGATGCATGGTTGACTCCATTTTGAAGAGTCATGAAAGTTTTGTTCCAAGTAATAGCTTGAGAGGAATGTATTCCCTTTCCCCAGGGAATACTAATATGATTAGATAAAAGGGTAAATGAGCAAAGATGTTATGTTGTCATAATAAGAGGCAAATGATTGTGCCTTTGGGAATCTCATGATAAGGATTGTGAACAATCCTGAGTTGACTGATCTTAAAAGTAAAGATGTATGTGGTGTTGGCATATTTATTGCGGGTAGACAAAAGGCAGAGTAATTGTTTGTCATTGATGGCAAGCTCAGCCTGACAATGATGAACAAGAGAAAGTGGTAAGACCAACAATGCAACGATGATCGCATGGCAAGATCAGAACCGTAAACTTCAGGAGTCACGATGATGAACAAGAGAAAGTGGCAAGACCAACAGCGCAACGATGATTGCATGGAAAGATCAGAACCGTAAACTCCAAGAGTCAAGGAAACAACTCACGACAGAAAATCCTGAAATACGATAGATCAGAGCATGTCAAAGACTCCATTTCGGAGTTTTGTAGACCAGGAAATTGGAGTTTTGGATACCGGGAGTTGGAGGAGTCAAGAGTTGAGACTCTTCATCATAAGAGTCCCGAAGTCGCGAAATGCGAAACACTAAAATCCTGAAACAGGCACATGAACAAAGAGTTTCGTAGACCGGGAAATAACTCCATTTTGGAGTTCCGGATACCAGGAGTTGGAGGAGTCAAGAGTCGAGACTCTTCATCACAGTTGTCCCGAAGTCACGAAATGTGAAACGCCGAAATCCTGAAATAGGCACATCAACAAAGAGTTTTGCAGATCGGGAAGTAACTCCATTTCGGAGTTTCGGATACCGGGAGTTGGAGTGTCAAAACACTTCACCAAAGGAATGCCGAAATGCCGACATGCAAAAAACACCTTTTGGTGTAGGTTTCGGTTACTGAGAGTTGGAGTGTCGAAACACTTCACCACAGAAATTGTGAAATGTCAAAATGCGAAATTGCGACATGGAGTTTCGAGGATCGTGACATGGAGTTTCAGAGTTTTAGGGATTGCAACATGAAGCGTCAAGCAATATCATCGCGCCATGCGAAATCATGAAATGTCGAAAGGGACTATTGTGAGTCTCGAAGACTCGAAGGGAAAAATGTTGAAATCTCGTCAGTCGTTCAATTAAGAAAAGAAGGGATCATATTATGAAGTTTTTTGGACCATTGATCTGGATCCATTTCAGGGATCGCGACTTGGAAAGTCGAGATGCTTCACAACAGGAATTCGCGACATGCGAAATCGTGAATTGCTGAAATACAAAATGCGAAAGACATTTTGTTTCTTGTAATCCAACGGTGTAGGTGAATTCAAATATGATCAGAGGGATACTTTTTCACCTCACTGTTAATTGATCAGTTATGATTTAGTTAGCAAAATTGATTCATGATTCTTGATCGGTTGGTGATTCAGTTGCTGAGGCGTGTGTGAATAAAAGAAGATATGAGACGAATGTGCATGGTTGGTCGTTCTGAATGAAAAATGAGTTGAACTGTAAGAAAGGGAAAATTATGGTATGCGCAATGTGAGACCGACAATATATGCAGTGTGAGATAAAAAGCAGAGATGAGTAACAGATGAGGAATAGATAAGAGAAAGAGAAGAATTGCAGAACAGATTGAAGCAGAGCATAATTGCAGAATAAACAGAGAAAGAGAAGAATTGCAAAATAGTTAGAAGAAGACCAGATTTACAGAACAGAGAAGAAGTGGTAAGAATCGATTTATCTATGTTGTTGATTATTCAATCATTTATTTATAACCAGGGTGGTTGGGAGGTGCTAGGGAGGACTGTTGTCCTCAGAGGTTCAAGTAGGTGCTTGAACAAAGAGAGTTGTAGCTTCCATCTGGTTGCAGCCAGAGAAACCAGGGTGGCAAGGTGGTGCAAGGGAGAAAATTTTTTCTCTGTTATACAGGTTGGTGCCTGTCTGACTGGAAGTTGGTGATTCCATCCAGTTGGTGTTGGAACTCTTAGGGAGTTGTGCTTCCTTCTAGTGGGTGCTAGAGAAACCAGAGAGTTGGTGCTCTCAAACAAGTTGGAGATTGTAAAACAAAGGTAGTAGCCTCACATTGAGTTGGTGTTCAATTATAGATGATGTACAAAACTTAAAAGATTGCCTATGATGTACAAATAATGGCAATTCCTCATAATACACCAATAGTGACTCTTCCTATGAAGATAAGGTAAATGAATTCATGCTTATGGACAAAGAGGATTATGATAATAAAATCACAGGTAGTGATGATAATGATGAAGAAGTTGTGGTTGATATGGAAGGAGAACTGATCAGTGCACTGTAAGAGATTGATAGACCTAGAATTAAGAACAGAAAGCAAAAACAATTTTTGATACAGCTTGAGAAAGATAGTAAACAACCTGATGAAGACTTTTCCCTGTTGAAAGTGGAATTAGAAGAGGCAAAGAAAATAGAAGACATACTGAAACAACAATTGTCAAAGAAGAAAGTGAGGTGTGAATCTTTAGAAGAAGAGATAGTAAAAACCAGAAAAGAAATGGAGAAGTTTAAGGGACGGTATCATCAAAATCTGCCAAGTATTAAAGCCTCAGAAGGATTAACCTCCATTCTAAATTAGCAAAGAAACCCAAAGTTGAAAGCTGGATTGGGATAAGAAGAAGGATCAAGTAGTGATCATCCAAGTAATACATAACCTATCAAGTTTGTCAAATCCTCAAACATTGACAACAGTCACTCTGCAGAAACAAAGAAAGAAAATCAACCACCAAGAAGGAATGAAAGAAAAAGTACCAGAACTGAATCTGTAGATTAGAGAGATTATCGGCATGGAAGAAATCGACCTCCTCAAAGAAGACATAATTTTTCAAGGTACAAAGGTTTTTTCTATGGTTAGTGTTTTTTTCTACTTTAATTTTGTTCATAAAGCTATAACTGTTCTTTCAGATTTAGAAATGAACAATCAAGATATTCAACGAATAACCATCTTCCACAACAAAGATTGAGACAACCAAGAAACAAACAACCTCAGACTATAAATCATGCGATGGCTAGGAAAAGGACGCAGGTTAAACATAACAATAGTTATGAGCATAACAATCGCTATGATATTCTATTCAGTGAACCAGAATGTTACAACTACCATAATTATGGACATAAAGCTGCAGACTGTCGCTTAAGGAATTACAAGCCAGATTTGATCCCCACTGCTAAAAATGTCAAGGTTTGGAAGAAGAAAGAAGATGACAAGTGTGGACTAGTGTTATCAGCCCAAAGACAAAAGAATCCCTGGTATATTGACAGTGGATGTTCCAAACATATGAATGGAGACAAAAGTAAGTTTCTAACTCTAAGTGAAAGCAAATCAGGGAATGTAACTTTTGGAAATGATGCACCAGGAAAATTAAAAGGTAAAGGAATGGTAAGTTTGAGTAATGGCAAAGGGAAATCTCAAGATGTGTTGTTTGTAGAAGGTATGAAACATAATCTTCTTAGTGTCAGTCAAGTCTGTGACCGAGGATGTGAAGTCGTTTTTACCTCTAAAGACTATAGAATAAAATCTATGAATTCAGGACATCTAGTTGCAAAAGGGATAAGAACAAAAAACAATGTCTATGTGTTAACAGATGAAAAAGAAGAATTCCACTTAAGTAAGTATGATGAAAGTTGGTTGTGGCATAGGAGACTTGGACACCTAAATTTTGATCATATAATCAAGCTCAGAAACAATGGGGCAGTAAAATATCTTCCGAAGATATCAAAGCCATACAACTTTGTTTGTAAACCCTGTCATATAGGAAAGCTTACTCACACTCAATTCAAATCTAAAAATTTTCCTTCAACAAAAAAACCTCTCTAGTTAGTACATATGGATTTATGTGGACCATCAAGGAAAGAAGGTACAGGAAAAGAAAATTATTTTATGTTGATTATTGATGATTATTCTAGACTAACATGGGTTTCCTTTTTGAAGGAAAAATCTGAAGCA
>ML788608.1:303143-362777 GCA_009831015.1 Picea engelmannii
AAGTGCCGATGAAAACATTGAACCTAGAGACCCTCTTCCTGATGAGTCTCTCTTCCTCATCAGCACCTCTGACCCTTGGTATGGAGACATTCTCCTCTACCTTCAAACCCAATGCTTTCAGCCAAACATCTCTCGAGAAGAGCGTCGATGCATCCGTCACCACTCTCGCCATTATCTCATCCTCAGTGATACTTTGTATCATCATGGCATTGACACCATTCTCCGGCGATGTCTGATTCACGAAGAAGTTGAACGCGTTCTAAACGATTGTCATCTTGGCGCTTGTGGGGGTCACCTTTCCGGGATGGCCACAGCCCAAAAAATCCTACGTGCCGGCTACTTTTGGCCCTCGATTTTCAAAGATTGCATCGAGGCCGTCAAAAAATGCCCACCCTACCAAATCTTCAACAAGAAGGCACGCACCCACCCTACTGTGCTACATCCCATTATTTCCATCGGCCCCTTTTCCAAATGGGGTATTGATTTCATGCAATGTAAGCCTACCTCAGCTGGGGGGCATGGTTACATCATCGTCGCCGTCGATTATTTCACAAAATGGGCTGAGGCTATGCCTACCTTCCTGAACGATGGCCGTAATGCAACTCTATTCCTCTTCAACCACATCATTACTCGTTTTGGCGTACCACATGCCATTGTCACCGACCATGGTGCACACTTCAAAAACCAGATGATGAGCGAATTACACGTCAAATAGGGTTTTCGCCATGAAAACTCATCCCCTTACTACCCTCAAGAAAACGGGCAAGTTGAAGCTATCAACAAAGTCCTAAAAACCATGATCCAACGCATGGTAGGGGAAAACAAGACATCGTGGCATTTACAACTATTTTTCTCTCTCTGGGCCTATCGCACGTCTGTGAAAACCTCAACTGGATTCACTCCTTTCCAGTTGGTCTATGGCATTGAAGCCGTCTTACCAATCGAGTGTGAAATTCCATCACTAAAATTGAAAGTAGAACTCCTGCCCCATACTTCTGCAGAAGAAGAACGATTCTTGTACCTATCCAAGATGGACGAAACACGCCGTGATGCTGCTCTCGTTAATGAGGCACATCAGAAACGAATTAAGAGTCAATATGACAAATCCGTCCAACCTCGAGCCTTTACAGAAGGAGACTTAGTCCTCGTGTATGACCAAGCACACGATAAATTGGGAACAGGAAAGTTAGAACCTATGTGGCATGGTCCTTACATCCTAAAGCGTGTTTTACGCAGAGATTCTTACGAACTAGTAGATCATGATGGAATTTCCCTGGGAGAGCCCCGAAACGGGCTTTACCTTAAAAAGTATTATGCCTAGATCACCTAGCGTCTGTACTTTGTACATTATTGTATTTGTAGTTTGGTGTGTCTTTTCTTTCGCGTGCTCGAGTCTTTACCGTTGCCACTCATGACTGTGCCTGTGTTTTCATGCGCAGATGACGTTTGCCTTTCCTATCTTTTTTGGGTTCGTGGATGGCGCCAGCCGACATACCTGAAACATTGCCTCGGCAGCATGGGTTATTTATCAGTTTGATGAGGTGGTGAGTTCAGGAGGCATCTGTTTAGGGCCAGCAACCAATAATATGGCAGAATATCACGCTGTCATTGGACTGTTAACCCAAGCCTCCTCCCTAGGTATCTCTCGTATCATTATTTACTTAGACTCCCAACTCGTGGTTTATCAACTCAACCGCATCTATGCTATCTGTAGTCCTATCCTGCTACGTCTACACTTGCAAGTCCGCCGTCTCGAACGAATGTTTGAATACATTGAATATAGACACATTCCAAGAGAACTTAATAGTGTTTCGGATTCGTTAGAAAATTATATCATGGATCGGTATTTATCCCATAGATAAGATTCAAGGAAAGCAAAAACTGTACATTATATGTAAATTAAAACACATCACATACATCATCATGTACAAACCATCAGCATCATAAAAACTCGAAACTGTATATATATATATATATATAGATAGATATATATATATATATATGGCGTTATTGAAATGTTTTCATTACATCAAAAAGTCTGTAAGAGAACAAAATATTGGGTCCATCCACCCATACAACATCGCCAGACAAGGAATACAAAAAACATGATCTCGGGGAAACTCTAATCTCCCCGCACTACGTTGTGCTGTGAGTAGCATACTACTGCACGTACTATATGCCTCAACAGAGAATTGATATTCTCTGGCACCCCTATAGTGTGCCGCTGCAGATGCAAAGGCACGTCCCCCCTCCGCAGAGGAGGGATACCCATCGTAAGGCCCTGGAGGTTCCTCTCAACCTCCCGGAGGCCCGCCACCGGTACTGTTGGGTCTGCTACAACTGGGGCGCCGCCACGACGTCCTGGCACTAGAATATCTGCTGGGCGCACTGCTCCCTTGTCTGCACATTGAAGACAAAACATCTGTTAACACTCTCTTACATACCCCAAAAAAGACATATACATCAAAAACTTAAAAAACAAAAATAGACAAGGTATGGCTTAGTGTCTTACCTGACTCGTCCCAATCTTCCCCCTCGGGCAAAATCAAATCCATACTCCCGCGGAAGTCTACATCGGCATATGGGAAGTCCTCGATCCAGAGGTACTGCTGCCTCAACCAGGCAAAGAAATCGCCAGTAAAACGGAACTCTGACTTCGAAACTAACCTCGGAGACAGGCTAGTCCACCTCTCCATTTGAGGCTCATCCACTGGTCGTACTGCCAGTGCGATCTGAGGCTGCATCTGAGGGATGCACTCTAAGAAAAACGAGACTAAGAATGAACCATAGCCAAACTTCTTTTGGCCGTTCCTACACCAAGAAATTTTTTCCTTCACGTTCCGAAGGAACGCTGCACTCCAATTGAACAGTGTTGGCTCTAAACACTGAACACCACAGGCCACCTGTGATCTCAAATCCAAATGAGCACTAGTGCTTCCAGTCGCGCTAGTGATGGAAAACAATATAGATTGGAGAGGCAGATCTCGTATATCCTTGATAGGGATCCTGCCCCCTACCAACCTCGCTCCCGGAACACAGTGACGTGCCAGATACACGTCCACCTGCTCAGGTAATGCCCTCTGCCCTGCAAAAGCTATGGGGACCCCTCTTTTTGAGAGGCCGGTCAGAAAGTACACATCTTCCAACTCAATGGTCAGGAGCTGTGTACCAATACGGAATCCCTGCTCCGTGACATCCCAAAGACCAATCATGTGCTCAAGCAATAGAACCTCACTTTTCATTTTTTGCAGCTTGAAAAACTTGAGCAAACCACATGCCCTCAAAGCGGCCCGCGTACGGGGACTCCGTAGAGCGGCTATATCATCCATCTCGTGTTCCCGCTCTTTCCACTCGATCATGATTTCCGAATATACCTACAAAAAAAAAATTCAAAATTTTCATCATTCCCCACGTTTTTGTGATTTCGACAATTTTCAAAAAGCATTTTAAAACATGAAATCAAATGCCCATGACATCTAAAAGAAGCCAATCATCATTTTTAACCACCACACCCTTAAATATTTACTAAATAATGATTAAAACATGTTAAAAAAATGTAAAATGATTTGAGGGGGTGCGTGGGCCCATGAGGGGAGTTTTTGCAAATTTCTTTGGTTAAAATGGTCGATCTAATCAATTGTTGGGGTGTGGGCATCCTAACAGCCCTTTCCCAATACATTTTTGTGAATAATTTCCCCCATTTTATTTACTTTTAAGAAGAGGCCGATTTGGTTCAAAAAGGGAGACCTAGGGCTTTGTGTTTTAAATTGATAATGCTATGAAAATCAACTTGAAACCATGCAATTGAAAGAGCAAAGAACGAACACCTACCTGGTTTGAACGGTGTGCGAAACGATCAATCGTAGCTCCGACAGCGAGAAGAACAAGTTTTGCTCCAATTGAGATTCTCCAACACTCCACAAGATCCTTGCAAATGAAATGGTAAATGAGTTTTTCAAATCAATTCATATTTATAAAATTTCATTTTTTCATAAGGTATGGTCATTTTGGGTTTCTCTAATGGTGTAAATGACTTCACCAATCTCTAGTTTATAGTTTCTGGCATCGCAAGTTTATGGGCAGTTCTATTGAATCTTTCACCTTGTCATATTCATGAGCATAGTCTTAGTTCGTTCTCGAGCTCGACAATATGAGAACACAACCGGGTAAACTTTTATCTCTTTTTCGGACCCGTACGGATACGATCACACGAAAAAGGAACCCCCCTAGATTCTCCTTTAAACCATTTTCAGACTCTCTAAATATGAAAAGATTGTCGAGTGATCTTGCTTCCTTTCACACTCGTTAAAATGTCAGAAAGGGCGTCTTTCGAGCAGTAGTTTAACCCTTTTTCAGTCTCGATGGACTACTGTACGAAAAATGAACTGAGAGAGTTCTCTTTTAAAGTGTTTTTCCAAACTCTATAATCCCGAAAAACCTTCGAGTTTTTTGTCTTTGGACTCGTTAAAGCACACATCGACAGGCCCATATGGGAACGAACCCTTACTTCTTCTGGTTCGTTAAATAAAGAAAGAGGAACTTACCGAAGGTGAGTTATATCGAGCATGTGTTATCCTCCTCGAGCTCGTTAAATCAAAAAGAGGTACTCATCTATCTGGATGGGGGAAAAATTGAAAGGAGCAAGCCAAGAAGTCTCTTGAGAACACCATCTAGCACTTCTTAGAGACGCCCTTGAACACGACACTTTTACATTCGCTCATATCATAATCCGCTGAACCTCTGCACTGAGCCAATCTTTGAGTTTCCTTTCACTCCTTTGGGTTACCCGACACAAGTCACAGTATCCATTGCACAGTTTTGGTCCATGTCATGTTTTGCTGTTGTGCCTCAGTGTTCAAGGGAAGTATCCGCCTCGAGAGTCATCCATCCCAAATATCTTTCCTCAAAACCTGTGTCAGTCCATGTCCATTTGATCTACCAACTAACTCTCTATGTTTTTTTTGCGTCGTTGATGGGGGATACATCAAGGCCCTCCCTCGACGAGTCTATTCCTATCGACTTCAACACATTATCCAGGAATTAGACTTAGAAACTAATTAGTACTTTGGGACCTGCATGCCTCAATGGTAGGCCTCCTCACGTTCGACAATGGGTTTACATCATTGACCTCTGATCGAATGATTCCACGAATGTTCGACTTCATCTCATCTATTCACGTTCGGTGGAATGTACTAAGATACCTTGGGAATCATTGACATTAATGATGATCTCCCTCGCACTTGTTAACGGTTTACCTCATTGACCGGTAATCAAGTGGTTTATGCCGTGTTCGACACCAAAAAGTCTATTCACATGGTTAGAATCGTATCGCACGGGTATTGGTAAGAAGACCCTGGGTTGAGTAATTCACTTTGATACATGTTTCTCCCAGGTTGCGAAGGAGTTCTAGACAACGAACACATACATTGTTACATAGATCCACTTTGTATTGGTCGTGGCTATGTCTTATCATCTCGTAGATCCACTGTGTATTCTTCATGGCTACGATCAGTCTGAGTTATCAAAGTATAGATCCACAGTGTATCTTCGGTGGCTATACCTTTTTACCAATACGATTATGGATCCGCAGTGTATTTTATGGCGGCCATATCATTGCAAGTCTTGATCACCCAAGCATAGGTATGCCTGCCTTGGGTTTTGAAATGTGTCATGATATTTGTTGGATGTTTGTGTGCAGCTTTAGTCAGGTTCTCCGAGTCTATACCCTTGCTTGAACATCTGCAAAGTATTTCAGTCATCAGTTCGTGTCTTCTGACTTCATACTTTGGGGGGCATTCTGTTACACGTCAAAATTGCTAAGTGTCGCATTGTCCCTATCAATCGTCGTAAGTGTCGCATCTTCCCTACAACTTTCGCAAGTGTCGTGAATTGATCACTAGTGTCGAAAACAATGTTCATACATGATGCCATGATAACGACACTAAAGAGGCACTTATGACACCTCACATGACTAATTTGTAAGAGGAAAACTGGTTTACTCGAATCAAATAGCTCTTGACACCTGAAAGAAACCCTGAAACACTGGTTTGGAGGGGGAACGCTCCCCTACTATAGCTGCAGAAGCGTTGGCGCTCCTCTACCATGATTCAAGGAGCGTTATAACGCCCCTCAGGCCCTTCTGGAGGAATGCTGCTCATCTTAAGAGCGCTGGCAGCACTCCCTGATACCCTTTCTGAGAGAGCACTCCCTATTCTGGGTCAATTGTTAGCCCGTTGAGGAGAATAAGGGGAGGATCATTCGAGACTAGGAGGCAATTGTGCTCGAATTATTGGTTTCATCAAAAGATCCCTGATCCAAGGAGATGGTTCCTAACTGGTTCTAAACATAACTCAATAGGTTAGGCCCCTCCCAACCTATATAAACAGGCTCTACGATGGTGGAAAGGGGGAAGAACTAAACATATGAAACTTATGATCTTGGAGGAAACTGATAGTCATTCAAAGGAGAGTGATCAGTGAAGCTGTTGTCATCCAGGTTATGGATCTTTCAGGCAAGGGTTAGACGAAGAGGACTTGACGAAGCTGTCGCATTCGCATCTACGATTGTAAGTACTGCTGTCGTTATTCTCATTAATATGAAACGCTTGGCCTGTTTCTTTCTAGTTTGTGTCTGATATCACATGAACTTATCATTTATTGATATATCTGTTTTCAAGCTAATGTCAATAGAGTAGGAAGTGGTCGTATCTTGTTTTGTCCATAGACCTTAGCGAGGAGCAAAAGGGTTGGAGCGCAACTCGGAGCGTGCAGGAACAAACGTCGATTAAAAGGTACTTCTATTATCCTCCCTTCTCATGCATTAGTTTAGATAGATTTGAAAGGAAGTCAGTGTCCACGTTAAGCATTTTTCTTTCTAGGGTTAAGGTCAAGCCTTAGAGGTGATCTACCTGTCCGCAGGGAGATCTTCCTACAACAGTGCAAGGGAGAACAGTTGTTCTCTGTTATACAGGTTGGTGCCTGTGTGATTGGAAGTTGGCGCTTCCATCCAATTGGTGATGGAACTCTTAGGGAGTTGTTTCTTCCTTCTAGTGGGTGCTAGAGAAACCAAAGAGTTGGTGCTCTCAAACAAGTTGGAGATTGTAAAACAGAGGTAGCAGCCTCACATTGAGTTGGTGCTCAATTATAGGTGATGTACAGAACTTAAAAGATTGCCTATCATTTCGAAGAAGAAGAGGTTTTCTCCCTTTATGGGTTTCCTCTTGAAAATATGTCTCTATGTATATCTTATGTGTGAGTAATGCTCATTATTTATGTTGTCCATATGTAGTATAATATTGATGGTCACTTTGAGAAAGATTAAAAAATGGTTTAATTGAATTAACATTATTTAAGCATAGTGACAACTGATTCACCCCCCCTCTCAGTTGTCTTAGTAATTTCAACATGTGGGCTGTGAAATATACCTATGACAGCTACATGCAAGCTTAGGATTATGAATATGGTTAAATACATCATGGATGTAGGTTAACAAAACCAAAATATGTATGGATACATAATTAGGCACATGCCAAAGATGCATGTTTATATTCCTTAAGGAATATTTCGTAAACAAACAAAAGCTAACTCAAGGTTTAGTCTAGCACCGATAGTGATGGATATGCAATAAGGAAGTTGCATGCTAAAGGAATTCCCCTGTGGAGGAATTGTGTGAAGACTCTGTCAGGAAAACAAAGTCACAACCTTAATGACTGCTGAGAATTAAGAAGTAAGCCACAAGTTTATATGAATACATACATACATACATACATACATACATACATACATACATACATACATACATACATACATACATACATACATACATACATACATACATATATATATATATATATATATACCATAATCCTAGATTACATTTTGAAAAACATTATGTAATGAGTAGAATCCTAATAAATGAATATTGACCATTCCAATAACCGAATGGTAATGTGTTGGATGCACAGGTTCATGGTCCATTATGAACAAAAAGTTTGTTATTAAAGCATGTTAGTGTATTCCAAAAAGGGTAGGGTGAGGCCTAACCAAGGTGGCTCAAGGAAAGGAGTAGGAAGATCCCAACAGGGAGTAGAATTGCAAAATTGGAGAAAAGACAGTGAGGCCTTAGAAATAAATCAGCTAGACTGAAAAATCCCAGACAATGTAGAAATAATTTAAAGAAGGGGAGATCCGTCAATTCTTTCTTGCTGTGTATTATGTTTTTCTCCAGGATGAGAAAGCTAGTACACTGATGAAAGCAAATTTTTTGACACCATAGTGATGATGGTTGTATTTTTTAAAAAACGATTGAGAACTGTTGTGTTGCACTCATGAACATTAAGGATAATGTGATGAAGTGCATACAGATATGATAGTACATGTCTGAAAATATTTTATTAATTAAAATGCTATGGTACTTGAATTTTGATTTACATGATGACTAATGTGCTTATGATGTATGGCATGTGTAGAAAGAAATATGATTGGAACTGTTGAGAAAGACCGTTGCCAATAATGAACAAACTCAATTAGAGGATGACTATGAGAAGGTTCTTGTTGAAATATTGTTGAAGGGACTTTAAAAGTCCCCATGGAGCACCACTAATGGGGTAATATCAGAGGGGGTGCTAACAGCCATAACCGATATAAAAATGTTCATGCCTATGTGGCACAAGGTATGAATGGATTGGGTAAGAATCCCTTTTGAAATGTTTTATGGTCTTAATGTTATGTATGAAACGTTGAAAGGTAGTTGTATGCCTTGGATACCCAAGTAGGGTATGATTTAGGAAGGAGAACCTAAATGATGGAGGCGTGAACCTCTGGTAGTAAAGACTAATTGTAATCCTTGAAATAATTCATGAATTGATATATAATGAATACATGGACCAATCAAAGAATGATTGGAAACAAAAGTGCTCATAGATAGCATGTTGCATGGAATTGCTTCAAGAAAATGCATGTTTGCATAAAGGACAGACAATGGAATTTCCATTAAGGAAGGAGGACCTTCCAATGTTTTACTTACATTATGTAAGAGTGGAAGGAAAACAAATTGGGTGGCCATAAGTGTTTCCACCCTGGTTATTAATGAAAGAAGAATGCTTAAAGAAATTCATGTGAAAATTTTGAGTTTCATGTGTACTAATTTGGAATCGTGATCGACCTATAGAAGGAAGCATGGTCCTGCTGTAAGAGTAAATGAAAATGAATAAGCCATGTGGTGAAGAGGTTGGTTAAATTCCAACATGCCATGGCCAAGAAGTTTTCATAAAGTGTGACCAACTTGAAATCAATGCAAGAGTGCATTGGGTATGAATGTGGCCGTGAATACTAGCACATTTGTTAAATCCTTTAAAATGTTGAATTATGTTTCGAAAGGTTTGGTATGTTGAAATAAGGCACAAGAAAGGAGTGGGATTCCCTTTTCATGTTTATACAGATGAGATGAACTATTAGTATGCATGGTTTTGATTATAGATATATATATATATATATATACATGGATGCATGAGAAACTAACAATTTGTTTGGCTGAGGAATGTTGAAATTGCAGGATAAAATGGGTCTTGGATATGGAAGTATTGTAAGCCCATAAGGAAGATCAATTGCCTACTGAGCCAAACTGCAAGGAATGATATTTCCTTTTTGAAAAATTGAATTTGATTGTTAGTATGCACAATTCTAAAATTGTTTGTGATGATGTTATAAAGGTGCAATACAATGTATATGCATGGAAACTAACAATTTGTTTGGCTGATTGAAGTTGAAAGTGCAAGAAGCAAAGGAGTCTTGACTATGGCAGCATTGTAATCCATAAGGAAGACCAATTTCCTGCTGAGCCAAAACACTATGGGAAGGAAATTCCCATAATTATGAATCTGTTTCCTGTGCAAAAAAAATATGGAAACAAAACATGGAATTTGGATATCTGTGGGTCACAGATTTACAAGAAAAAATTGAAATAAAAAATTAAAATTTATGATGATGTCTCATGAATTTTTATATGTCTATGATACAGGTGAGAAGGAGTATAATCCGATCACATGAAATACAGACTGATTCGGGAGAAGGAGAGTAAGCTTCGTCCCTATCTATGATTGATTCAGGACAAGGAGAGTAACCTTCATCCCTAACTTTAGCTGAGCCGGAAGGCTGTCAAGCTGTAAAATCATGAAAAATGGCTACTGTTGAGCCATAAGAACCCCGTGGTAAGACATGATTTCCTAGAATATATTGTGTTGAGGTAACACAAGCCAGAGGGATGCATCAACAGATCAAGTTTGAGGGATTCCTTGACTCTAAGACTCGATAGAGTCTCTGGAATTATTTATGTGCGAGAAAACCTTAGCAGAGCAAGATGGATCACCCGAGGGACTGTATAGCAGTAAAGGGGATTCCTAAGATTGGGCCTAGAGAGTGAGTTACCGCAAGGAAGAGGAGACCTTAATAGTTCTTGTAAACTATTGGGATCATGCACACGGTGGGTAGTTATTCATGTGCAACAAAACCTTGGCAAGGCAAGATGGATCGCCCGAGGGACTGTATAGCAGAGAAGGGGATGCCTGAGCCTGTGCCTCGAGGGTGAGTGACCACAAGGAAGATGAAACCTTGATAGTTATTGTAAACTATTGATTGGGATCATCCACCCAATGGGTATGTCAACGAAAAACAATGAGCCTGGATAACAAAACAACCACGTGGATACAAATCCACAAACTGTGTAGATAATTATTGTGCTAAGATTATGAAAAAAAATCCTAGAACTTTTTATGCAATGTTTTCGCATAAGATTATGATTAATGTGCTTGATCGTCCAAGAATTACTGAAAGCGAGTGACAAAGATTAAGGGTCTGAAAAAGGACCTGACCGAGAGAGAAATATCAAGATTTCTAAAACAACTGAATGAGAAAGGCATGACAGGTGTTTTTGAGGAAGAACATCGAGGATGATGTTCCTTTAAGTGGGAGGGAATTGTAATATTCTTGTTTCCCCCAGTTTGTAATTAATCATAAAATAGGAATCACCATGCTAAGGCATGGACAATGTAAATGTATTATTGTTTGAGTTGCCAATAACTGACTATGGGGGTGAAGCCTTGAAAGTATTGGCCATGATATCACTAGAGGAAGAATGTGAAAACTATACGAGAGGGTTCATTATATCAAATAACCCCAAATTTCCCTTGATGAGGATGATAAACCTCCTTCAGATCCCAAGGAGAGAAATCAGTTACTGAATAAAGGACCAGTGGTTGAATTATCAACCACCCCCATGAATGGGATCATGGTATAGCTGTAGAATGTCATCCCGAAGTACCATAGAAACCTGCAGACCCAAGCTTCCTTCTGACAGAAGGAACGTGATGGGTTGGAAACCTTCCAAAAGAAGGAAGGTAAGATAGATATGTACGAAAAACCAAGGAGGAGAGAAGAAATCTCGTAAGGGAGATGCGCATAGCTCTCCAGGGGATAATGAATAGAAGGTCACGAGCTTGATTCTGGGTGAGCATCATAAACCTCGTCGAGGCCATAATAGAGAGAAATATCTGAAAGTTGCAGAGAACAAAACCCGAGAAGAAGCTGAACATAGAAAGAATCCTTGAGAATTGTGAGAGTTCCCTGGTGATATCATGGCTTGGAACAGGGGTGGATAGAGTGATAAGAATGAATTCCTTTGAGCCTATGGTAGGGTGGAAGGATGAACACCCATAGTTAATTAGTTGGCTACTACCTGTAATAGATAAGTAATTGCATATCTTGTGTATTTAAGTGGTACTGTGAGTTAAATGTGGATATCCTAGGAATGTTGCAGGGATGGTTATGTTTCCTTAATGATTTATACTGTATTTCCTTCTTTTGTATCTGCTTGAATGTGAAATTAGGAAATTAGGAAATCATATGGATAGGACATGTTTTATACTCATAAATGCTTGCATCCTATGGTGGCTTAAGCTAGATTCACGAAATGTATGTCTGTCGACCTTGGACACAGATTCATGAATTCATGTCCACCCTCCTAGTCATTCTGAGTACCTTGAAGGACAGAGTCTGTTATGCTCAAGAGAGGTAGTGAAGATATGCACAGACTCTTTACGGGGAAAGCAAAAACCGAGAACCACTTAAGTTCCAGACTTGATGAATGAGCGTAAGGGGTAAGCTAAAATTCTTCTAAGTGTTAAGTCCAGTAGAAAGAGTGTAATGCTCTTAGGTCCTTCATAACTGAAGAAGCTCAGGAAGGATAGCGAGATTCAAGTATTGGAAGGGAATATCATTTCGATTGGAATATGAACGAACGAGATCCATTATGGAGAATCTAAGGTCCATCAAGACCATTAGATTTGAAGAAGGAGTGCAGCTGTTAACGCCTTGATTCCTTTAGTATTCGCAAGTTCAAAGAATGTTGGTAATTATTGTGAAGGGAATGAATTCTCTGAAATATGAATCCCAAAGTCGTGATGTGATCTTCACTATAGATATAAGGATCTATCGAGATCCACCTTGACCATTGGATCTGTGATTTCAGAGTTCGCATGATGGGAGAATCACGCGTTGGTGTGACCAAACCCCATGAAACCTAAAGTAGCGATGAAACCTGGACCGTAGATCCAAGGATCTATTGAGTCCCTCCTTAACCATCGGATTGGCGAGATCAGAGCCCACACATCGGTAGAATCGCACATTGGCGCAACTAAACTTGTGAAGCTCGAAGTTGCGATGTGATATGGACCGTTGGATCAAGGAATGTCATGGACCATCGATCTGACACGCGAAAATTAATGCAAGGAGTATGTGGGAACTCGAGGTCCCCTAAGAACCAAGCTCAGAAGAGATAAGCTCTTGTCAAAAGCACAGATGAGTTCCAATAGGCAAGCTTGTTTCAAGTTCATAAGCTCAGAAGGGATAGCACTTATCATAAGTATTGACGAGATCCAAGACTAGGACTCGTAGGAGGAGAAAAAGTTTGAAACATTTGAAGACTCACAAATATTCCAAGAAGGAGAAATCAAAATCTTAGAAGGAGAAGTGACAGTGGTCGTTGGATCACAGCGAAAAGGATCGACAACCGTCGGATCTGAGGAAGGTGCATGAGTCTTAACATTTGCACGCAAAGGAGAGAGAACCTGTCAAGGTTTGAGACTCGAAGTTTCCAAAGCTCGAAGAGCCAAAAACCTAAAGTATAATCTCAGTCATCCGATTGAAGGAAAAGATCTGAGCCGTCAGATTGTTCATGGTAAAGTTCAAGCGTCCGATCGCCAGAGTGGATCTGAGCCGTCAGATGTCGTGAGTCTGGGAGGAGGCAAGTTTAAAACTTGATATTCCCGAAGCGCAGAGAGCCAAAGGGATGGAGAAAATCTGGACCATTGGATCCAGGAGGACACATGTCTACAGGTCGAAATATCCAGAGGAAGGCGAAGGTCGAAGTGTTGAAACACCCGAAGCCCGAAGAGTCGAAGAGTCGTGAGTCGTCAATTGGAAAGGGGACACTTGTCAACAAATAGAGATCTCTGGGAATATCGTAGTGGGTTTTGAGTTTGAGAACTGAGATTGTCGAACCTCGAAGGCCTAAAGACTCGAAGTGAACCTAGACCGACAGATCTAAGGGAGACGTGGCAAGAATCCGTGAACTCGGGGTAAAGTCCCGAAGTGATTCCTAGTCGTTGGATTCAGAGGACATATAACACAAATCTATGACCTTCGGGTGAATACCTGAAGTAATCCTCGATCATCAGATCAGGAGGACACACATCATAGGATTGTAGCCTTCAAATGAAAGTCATTGGTGAAAAGGTTTGAGATTTGAGATCTCAGAAGTCCAAAACCTGAAGGAGATCTCGACCATAGATTGAGAAGAGGATTGGAGGTCCATTTATTTGGGTTGAATGGTCAAACACCCGAAGTGGGAACAAGACCATTGATCGAGCAGGATAGGTGTCTGCAGATCGTCAGCTCGGGAAGGTTGAAGTTCGGAAGAAGCAGGGTTTGAGATTTCAAAACCCTGAAGTCTAGAATTGCGAAGAGATCACAATCGTTTATCTAGGAGGGACATAGCTGGTTCGTATATTTGAGAGGTGAAGATCTGAACCATCGATTCAGATAGTATTGTCAATATTGAGATATCGACGATCCCCGAGCATTGCGGGGACAGGAGTTGCACGAAGTTTAAAATATCGAGGGAGGGTTGCAATCCAAACTATGGTTTCGTCAGGAGGACACATGGATACTTGAGGAAGATTGTGGGGCCAAAAGTAGTTTGAATCCAAACTACTTGTGGTTGTGCCCGCAATCGCATGGTCATCACCAAGGTCACATCTGAGGAGAGGCCCATAGAAAAAGGGGCTAATGCCAACTACGAGACTTCGCTGAAGCGTGAAGGAGAAGATCACGTGTATCATAAGACCTGCACCAGAGGCTGAAAGGGCATGTGTATGATTTAGAGGTGAGACTATCATGGTCTCAAAGTATTGTTTGATTTAGAATCAAAGAATATTGACTGGAGGCTCGGGCTAAGTTCTGGAATTTCCAAATAAGAACCCGTAGAGAGAAAGGGGATTTGTTCATGTAAGGAGGATGGTTTTTTATTTTTATTATTTGCCCCATCGTGGGTGTGTTACACTAATGGTGGTACTATGAAGTGTGGGGGCCGTTGTGAGAATGTCAAACTCCAAAAGGGTGATTATACTCTGAAAACAAACATGTTCTTTATTGCCATGGGTGGTTGTGATATTGTATTAGGAGTGGAATGGATTCACACACTCTGGCCAATCACAATGGATTATCAATAATTATATGTGAACTTCACCCAAGATGCTCACTCTTATACCCTCCGAGGTATCCAAGTGGGCTCTCCTGAAATTATCATCTCTCACAAGATGGAAAAACTCTTGAAGAAAGGCCACCATGGTGTGATTGCTCAATTTAATTCCATCCAGGTCATTGAACATGCGTCTCAGGTAGTTCCTCCTAGCCTGAAAATCATCTTGGACAAGTACCCAAAGGTATCTATGATTCCCATAACCTTACCTCCCTCCATGGGTGAGCATTATCATAACATACCTCTCCTTCTGGGTAGTCAATCCCCCAATGTACGTCCCTACATATATCCATTTTCTTAGAAAAATGAAATAGAAAATATGGTACAGTAATTGTTTGAGACGAGGGTAATTCGCCGCAGTACCAACCCATATTTTTCACCAGTTGTGATGGTATTAAAGAAAGAAGGTACTTGGAGCATGTGACCTGAATAAACTAACCATCAAAGATAAGTTTCCCATTCATGTCATTGATGACATGTTGGATGAAATCCAAGGTGCCTGTGTATTCACCAAATAAGAACTTTGCTCAAGATATCACCAGATCCAGATGAAAGAGACAGATATTCTAAAGACTGATTTCAAATCTCATGAAGGAAATTATGAATTCTTGGCCATGCCTTTTGGCCTTTGCAATGCCCCATCCACCTTCCAAAGTCTCATGACTAAATTATTGAAATCTTACCTTTGGAAGTTTGTCTTGGTTTTCTTTGATGACATCCTCATTTACAGCCACACTTGGGATAGCCATTGTCTTAATGTGGACAAAGTCCTTCATTTTTTGTAGGAAAAACTAGTGTTTGTCAAAACGACCAAATGTCCATTTGGATCCAGTGAAGTGGAATGCTTGGGACACATTGTTAGTCGAGAAAAGGTAAAAGTGGACCCCAAAACGATACAAGCTATGCATGAATGGTTGCGACCCAAGATCTTAAAGAGCCTAAGAGGTTTTCTTGGTCTCATAGGATATTAAAGGAAATGTGTCCACAATTATGGAAAAATTACTAAGTCATTGACCAACCTTCTTAAGAAGAATCCATTTTATTGGACACCTATTGTTGAGAAATCCTTCACATAATTAAAGAGGGCCATGTGCACTACTCTTGTCCGAGTAGCACCTAACTTCAACAAAAACTTTGTGGTGGAATCATATGCTTTTGGCACTAATATAGGCGACGAGCTCACACAAGATGGTGGACATTTGGCCTTTACCATTCAAGCGTTGAGTGGCCACAATATCAGAAGATCTACATATGAAAAATAAATGATGGCCATTCTCCATGCGATGCACACATGATGGCCATATCTCTTGGGACATCATTTTCAGATCAAAATAGATCACCGTAGTTTGAAATATGTTTTGGAGCAATGAATATCCTCCCCAGAAAAAAATAAGTGGTTGACCAAAATGTTGGGTTATGATTATGAAATTATATACAAAAAGGGAAAATATAATATAGTAGATGATGCATTATCATGCCAACATGAGTAATATGGATTCCTCTTTGCCTTATCCTTACCGGTCCCTGATTGGATTGAAGAATTACATCAAGAGTGGCTAACACACTTGACTCTCTCTAAGTTAATTAAACTCCTTCAGAAGGATCCTAATCCTCCCATCAACTCGACTTGGCGAGACAATATTCTTAGATATAAGGATCAATTGGTTCTCTCACCCTCTTCATCACTCAATCCATGACTCTTAAATGAGTTTCACTCATAATCTATTGTGGGTCACTCAGGATTCCAAAATACATATGCACATGCCCGTCGTTATTTTTTCTAGGCATGCATGAAGAATGATATCCTTCACTTTGTCACAAAATGTGAGGTGTGTCAACTTAATAAAGGTGAAACTATCAAGTCTCGAGGCATCCTACAACCCCTACCCATTCCAACTTCTATATGGAAAAAAAATCTCCATGGATTTTATAGTGGGCCTTCCTAAAGGTGGGAACAAGTATCTCATCATGGTTGTGATTGTTCACCTCTCTAAGTATGCTCATTTTTGTGTCTTACCCCACCCTTTCATGCCAGCACTAGTAGCACAAGTTTTCCTTGATAAAATTTTCAAGTTACATGGCATGTCCACCTCTATTGTATCTGATCGTGACCCCACTTTCAAAAACACATTTTGGAAAGAGTAGTTTAAATTTTAGGGAACCCAATTGAGCATGAGCACAACCTATCATCCCCAATCTGATGGCCAAACGAAAGTGGTCAACAAATGTTTGGAAACCTACTTACAATGTTTTTATTCGGAAAAATAAAACTAGTTGATACAATGGTTCCCCTTGGAGGAATGGTCGTACAATACTTCCTATCATATGACCACTAAAATGACCCCATATGAAGAAGTTTATGGCCAATTCCAACCTACAGTCACTACCTATATTCCAGACACATTAAAGGTCCAATTTATTGATACAATGTTACAAGGTCACACAACCACCCTCTCGGCTCTGAAGCATAACCTCCACATAGCCCAAAATCACAAGAAGTAACACGCGGACCAACATCGTTCAGAAATCCTTTTTCAAGAAGGAGATCATGTGTTTCTTAGGATCCAATATTACAAGAAAACATCTCTCAAAATCTAGGGACATCACAAGTTGGCACCCAAGTTTTATGGGCCCTACCAAATCATCAAGTGTATTGGTTCAGTGGCCTACAAATTGGCCCTTCTAGCTACTTCCAAAATCCATCAGGTGTTCCATGTTTTCTGTCTGAAGAAACTAGTGGGACAAAATTGCAGGGTCCAAACCATCCTTCCAGAATTAGATGACAAGGGATCCCTTTGGATCCAACTAGACACAGTCCTCAATCACCATGATCGTAAGCTACATGGTACAACTATCAAAGAAGTGTTGATCTAGTGGAAGGACACATCACCAGAGGATGCGATCTATGAACCAACGACTATACTCTAGGATTTTCCGCACCTGCAACCTTGACTATGGGTCTCAATGTCCTTGTTAGTCCCTCTAATTAGGCAAATACCATAACCCCTACATGGAGGGTTTTTTATTGTATTAGTTTTGACTATATGAAATATTAAAGTGTTTTCCTATGATTTTCTATTGTCGTGGATAGAACTGGTATGATGATGTTTTTGGGAAAATGATTATCATGTTTATTATATTTCTCATAGGTGAAGGCACACTAATATGATGAATTTCTTGGGGATTTGGGATATTTGTCAGTGGATAAAATAGGTATTTAAAAAATTGAAAGGATGGTTCAAAGCCCATGTCTCTCCATGCTGGACGAGATTTAATGACAATGAATTGGTTGGTGGCATCCAATACATATTCACCTCCATCTTAAAAAATAAAATTAATTGATCAATATCATTGCATTAAATGGATATATTTGTTGTCTCAATTAAAAAATAATGATTTCCATACACCCTTACATATATATCTTTGAGTGTTGCCCACATGGAAGTAGAAAAGGGGAATATTCAGTGGAAATCAAAAGTAATTTAGTTGGGTAACTTCTAACTCATCCTTCCTCCATAAAATATACTTATTTAGTGGAAATCAAGAGGAGAAAACTTTAGTTGGATAACTCCTGACTTATCCTTCCTCCATAGAATTAAACTCTATATTATTTTCTTCTATACTCTCCATAGAAATATACTATATATTCTTTGCTTCTATACTCTTTTTTTCATGTATTTTTTCAATGCATAAAATTCTAGTTCTTCAAGTGACTGGATTCTTGATTTGGGAGCTTCCAATCATATAGCTAAGCTTCAATTCATTTTTCCACTCTAAATTAATGTAACACAAAAGATATATATTTTTGTGATGATATGTATCTAGGTGTTTTAGGATTAGGAAAAAATAAGCTAGAGGATGGTCACTTTAATGGTGTACTACATGTTTTTAGTCTCTAATGCAACCTTATTCATGTCTATCAATTCACTAATTTCGGTGAAGGAAAAACATGGACCTTTTGGCTCACCAAATTGTAAAAAAAAATAACATAAAGAGTCTCAAACATATTGGTAGCATTGGGAACAATGGATGATATTATTAGGGTGTACAAATTTGACAACTTTGGATCATATTTTGTTCCTTTATTTTTTTTATTTCTCATAGTGACTATATGAGTAGAGTTTGTCCACCTAAACTACCACTTATTGAAGAAACTATGTAAGCATAATATGGTCATTATTCTTCCTTTTGTTTCTTGCAGGATGAGGTTTGTTAGAATTGTGTTCTCGACAATCATCACCAAGACAATTTTGAAAAACATATTTCTTATCCCACCTTAGTTCCCTTACAACGTGTGCATGGTGATTTGTGTGGTCCACTTCTACTTATTTCTCTACATTTAAGCATTTTTTAAACTTGATTTTTTACTTTTCCAAATGAACATGGGTTTACTGCTTAAAACTTAAGAATGGTTTTTTTAATATTTTTTGGGCCATTAAGTCCCTTGTAAAAAAACAATTTGGTTATCAACTTCAACACAAAGTTTTGTATACTTATTACACTGCACAAGGTATCTAAATGTAACACATTATACCATACATGATAGAAAAATGGTGTTGTTGATAGAAAATTTCACACCTTAAAATAAATGACTAATTGTATGTTGTAATCTAAGTAACTCAATCTTGATTTTTGGGAATAAACTAGTAATATGAAAATTATATAGTTAACCACACTCCTACTAAGGATTTTAAAAGTATAATACTAAAGAATCATGGGGTAACATTAAACTTGATGTAAGACGCATTCATGTATTTGGAAGTGAATCCTAGACACACATTCTTGATGAGAAAAATAAATCATTACATCCTAAAAGTGAGAAATGAAATTTTATTCATTATTCAGATGATATCAAAGATTATCAACTTCTTGTGCCTGATACAAGAGAAACTATTATTAGAAGAGATGATAGGTTTTATGAAGGTCTCTTAACTTGTGTCCTTGATTTGTTGCATGTGCCATATTTGGCACATGTGCAATATCCATTTCCTTCATTTATATAGAGTTTTTCTTCTTCTTCAAATCCTTTTATTATTATAGATATTTATTCTTCTTCATATAATGACAGTGAGGATGAAAACCCAACTCTTCCTTATCCTCCTCCTCTAAAAACGTCTATTGAACATGAACTTGCATGAAACACTCATCCTACTTGATGGGTCCATACAACACAAAGGAACTAGACAATGATCTAATTGGTGATCTAGAAAATTTTTAAGAATCTTATAACCATCGCAAATGGGATATGAGAATGAAGGAAGAATTCCATTCCCTAATGGAGAATGATACCTAATATCTAGTCTCTCTTTTGTAATGATGAAAACTTGTGAAATGCAAAATGGTTTACATAAATAATTATGCAATAGATGGCATTGTTGACAAACACAAATCTCTATTAGTTGACAAAGGATTTTCACATGTAGAAGTTTTTGACTACATTCAAACCTTCATCTCTATTACCAAAATCAATTCCATCTACTTTGTTCTTACCCTTTGAACTTCATATTTATGAAAGGTCCATTGAATGGATTTCAAATATGCTTTCTTTCATGGATATTTGAAAGAATAAATTTATATGGAAAAACCTCCTAAAATTGTTTAGAGAAACTCTAATATAGTTTGCCATCTCAAGAAATCCCTCTATGGCCTAACGAAATCTCTTTGACCATGGCATGAATCGACAACTTACTTCTTGAATTTGGATTTTCTAGATGCTACTTTGACACTAATGCCTATACCAAGCAAGTAGCTATCCATATTCTCGTACTTGTACTTAATTTTGATGTTGTTATACTCACTAGTAGTGACATGGAATATATAACCCATGTGAAATCAATCCTAGAAGAATTTTGACATGATTACCTCAAGACACTTGCATTATTTTATTGGACTCCAAGTATTACAATCTAGGGGTGATTGTAAATTAACCTCATCTTCCCTTCATATTGGAGTTTAGCATTTTTCCACATGACCTCACCCAAAGTGTGCACCACTTTGTACTAATAGTTATTTGGAAATCTTTTGTATTTAACTCATATTTTCATTGACATCTCATTTGTTTTTGTTCTGGTTGCTCAAGGTATGAAAATACACAACAAATTTAATTGTAAAGTAGCAAGAGGATACTTTGGTATATCCAAGGACATTTTAATTTGGCATACAATATAGCTTAAGGGGATCTTCCGTGTTATTTTTTGAAGAATCCTACTAGGTTGGAGACCTTGATGATTGGAGGTCTGTTACATAATATTTTTTTAACCTTGTTTCTATATTTATTAGTTGATATTGCAAGAAATAAAATTCCCTTTCTCTTGCTTCCACATAACAAAATTGTTGAGTAGTAATTCATGAGTTTCAATAAGTTATATGGCTTTGACAAATCCTTTCAAAATTTGGATTTCAATAGTAGCAACCAACCACACTCTAGTGTGACAACCAAAGTGCCATTCATTTCACCAAATATACAATCAAACATTAGCAAAAAAAACACATTGATTTACACATTATGATTAGAAAATATTATTTAGGAGATGATTAGAAAATATAATATATTTCCACATATATGATCAAGTTGTTGACATTTTTACAAATCCCTTCATAGAAGACAAATTATTAAATAATTTTTCTTTTTTAGGAGCTTAGGAAGTCACCATTAAGAGGGGATAGGATCCAAGGCCTCCCTATTTCTCCTTTTTTAACTTTTGTAAATCCTTCAATCCAATATGAAGTTGTTCTCAAGGGGGAATATTACAATATTTTGACACTAATAGCTAGGTTATCTTAAACTTGGTATAAAGTGGTTTTATGTTTAAGTGTGATTTTAGTTTTTTTCCTTATTATGACTTTGTACTTTATTAATACAATGCTCACAATCATGTCTTAAACATGAGTAATATAATGGTTCAAACATTACCTTGATAATAATGACGCTTGATCCCTATCTTGATATGTGATTGGTTCATGATATCTATTTGTCATGACCCAAAGGGGGAATATATAGGGTAAAATGTATATGATATGACCCCAAGGCGGGGAATACATGGGGATAAATGTACATGTAATGTGTAAATATATATGTAATAGGGTCGACCTAATAGTAAAGGGGCCTCATGTGTAGGTGTGAATGGGTATATATAGAGATCAAGTATGCATTATTGTAGACATGTGAATTGTGATGTATGAATGTATTTGGTTATTTGGAGTTATATATTATTGGTTTAATCCCAAAAATAAAGATTGAGTTACTTGGATTACAACATACAATTAATCATATATTTTAAAGTGTGAAATTTTCTATCAAGAACACCGTTTTTCTATGGTATGTATGGTATAATGTGTTACATTTAGATACCTTGTGCAATGTAGTAAGTATAACCAAATAACCAACATACATTCATACAATAATTCATTCCTATTATTTAAGGACTTATTGTATAACTTATCTATCTTGGAATTGTGCTCCACACTCAAATTATGTACATGGTGTGTACTTTTGGTTTATTATGATATCTTAACAATTTGGAACATTAGATTTGGTTCAGAGCATCGATCATAGGGTTTTGATTCCTAAAGAAATTCATATTTCAATTTTCACTATAACATTTTTTTCGAGGCCACCTCAGAAATATAAACTTGGAGGTTGTTTAGAATACCTATCGAGGTGCTTGTGGTATAAGTTTTTGCTTCCAAGTCGTTGTAATTTTGGAGATACACCTTGTGGAAGATAGGGTTTTTAACTAGTCCTATAACTAGTCTGAAACATGTTTTGTGTGTAAAACAGTCAAATCTTCTTCATAGATGATCCAAATTAAGTGAGACCGGTTGTATTGGAAATAGGACAGTCGATTTTATTTTGGATGTGAATTTTAGAATATGGCATTGACCATTGGATGCATGGAATTTTGTACAAGTTTACTCTCCCAAAAAGGACAAAAATCAGCAAGGTTTGGGAAAGTTACCCTAAATTTCACTTGGGACATACAATTTAGGTTAGACATGTGGAATTGAAGAGAAGACATTTCATAGTACTAGAGGTCGAAATTTTAGACTCATAGGGGATGAAATTTCAGAAATACATCAGAAATAAGGTTGGTCAGAAGGACAAACTCCAAATAAGGGTTTCAAAGTTGAGGATTGTAGTCAGACCTCACTTAAGAATCAATGACATTACCTAAATTTATAAGAGATAAAGATGAAGATGAAATTAATCATATGGAATGGTTGAGGTTGGTAAAGGAATATGGTATGTATCCTTTATAGGAAAAATGATATTTTTCTAGTGAATCTTGGAAGTTGTGGATGAGTCTTGATCAAGATACTAGATGGAATTGCACATGGGACGAATTTGAAAAACTCTTCTCAAATAAATGGCTCAAGGATACAAAAATGGAGGAGATGCTTAAAATTCAAGATGAGTTAAAATAAGGAAAGGAAGAGATCAAGAACAAAGGTGATGAGCTATCTAATATACGATTGAATAATGAAGCACTAGTTAAAGAAGTTAAAAAAATAAAACAAGAAAAACTAGGAAAGGAAAGTGGGAAAAAATGAGTCAAGGGAAGATTTGAAAAAGAAATATGAAGAAATATGTAGATTAAGAAACCAGAATAGAAAACTATTGGATGAGGTTAAAATATTGAAAGAAGAAAAGAAGAATGATCGAAATCAAGAAGAAACGAGGATCTTGGATGAAGAACCTACCAAAAGACTTGAAGAGGAAATTTGTAAAAAGGTTGAGGAATCCATATATGCTAATAAAGTAAAATTAGAAATGTAATCTAGAACTGAAGAAGGACATCAAAATTTGATAGATGGGGTCACATTGCAACTTTAAAAAGAGAGAGAAGACAAGATTCAATAAGGCCAATAGAAGATGCTTGAAGAAGTTGAACTCCATATAGAGGATGCACATGACAAATTTTATGGTATTATCTCCAAGGATAGAGTAATCAAATTCCAAGAAAACTTGATCGAGGTTTCCATTGCCTATGAAAAGAAGATAGATGAAATGACTGCGCAGAATGAAGAAAAACCGTCAAATGTGAAACCATATCGACACCCTCATTACTGGGAAATATTTAAAGGAAGACAAGAAGATCAATATCAACATTATTGAGTAATAAGATGGAATAATTTTATAGCAAAAAATTCCACATCTATGCATTTGTGACATGGCCTTACCCTTTCCCTAGCTTGTTATGAAAAATCCCAAACTTTCCTCATCAAGTCATCTAAAAAAATTGACTTTAATTGATATTTGTGGGTTTCCTTTATGCAACATGCAAACATCCATGCTTTGCAAGTTTGCATCTCACGAATGCCTTAAAACATATGTAAAATATTTTTTTTCCATAATTTCGGGAGGGTTTTTTGGTTTGGCTCATTTCCCAACGTCCCTAAGCCCGTACTAAACATAATTCAACCCCCCAACATATTTTGGATTATATAAAAGCACCATTGAGGGAAATGATGAGGACAATTATGATGGTTCAAGTTTATGCTGTTGCGATTTAGAAATCTTCCATAATCCATTGATTCTCTGAGTAGTTGATGTAGACCCCCTTTATCTCCAAGGGCTGTGCGACCTCCCGGTCTAGGATCATTCAAAATACCGAGCTAAAAGAACTATTTGATTCCTTGTTGGAATCTCCGAGAAACAATCACGAGTATTTATAAAACTCTTCCTGCACAAATTAACATTGGGAGAAAGCCTTCTCCACGTGACCACTGGATGTGACCACATGCTTAACCAAAAGGTGCTCGGTGACTTCGCATGTTGGGTAATTGTATATGAGTCAACCTGACTCTTTGCCTTCTAAACTTTCGAACTCCAAATTAGGGGTGTAGTGAGAGATAGCTCCTTCTCCTATTCTTCATCAACATGACCTTTCGCTATGACCTAGGGCCACTCTTCCGAGAGCTACATGACTTCACAATTCATGAACCCGCAAATTGGCTCTCCTACCCTCTTTTGAAGTCTGAACTCTTGACTTCAATCACCTCAGATCAACAGTCTGAGATTTCGCATGACTCAACGATCCAAATCCTTTCTCACAAATCGGGTCTTCGCGTTTCACGACTTTGGTAATTAGTCTCCTCTGTTCTCTAGATTCTCGATTCACGATTTTTTGAGGTCTCCTTCCCATGAAAGAAATCAATGTTTCGATCTTCTCCTAGATTGACGACTCACTATCTCTCCTGAGCTTTCAAGTGTTGACTGATTCTTTCCCTTATCCTCCTTATAGGTTTACTGGATCCAACAACACACAACTATTGATGCTCCTCCTCCAAGAGTCTCTACCATACGCCCATGTTCTCAATAGATCCTTTCCTAATAACTTGGCGTCAACCCTTCTAAGCTTGAATTCTTTCCTGAATTGAAATATTTCAATTTTTTCGAAGGTCTTAGCGGTGTTTTCCCTCTTGATCTTTTGTCAATGAAATTTGACTTCACCTTGGCGCACACTTACACTCCTGCATGAAAACTTGTGCTATTCCTCCCTGAGCTTTTAACTTACTCAGTATCCAAGGGATTCAACCCTTCTACATATTTCAAAATACTTTTTGATGCCCTCCCGACACACTCTGTACTCATCCTTCTGATATTTTGAACTTAGAATAAGTTCACCTCTATGTGCACTCCTTGTGCTTAATATGCACACTCTGCATACAAAATCCCCACGCTATCTCTTATGAGCTTCAAGTCGAAAAAGACTCTCTCACACACTCTCCTTGTGTTCGGTATGCACTGCTTTCATAACTTACAGAAGAAAATACTTAGAGACTTATTCAATTACTCATTCACGATGAACTTCACACATTCACAAACTCATCATAACAGTGAAACTATGAAAAAGTATCGACACAGTACCATTGGATAAATTTCCTCTGTTCTATTCATTTTTTGAAAAAAAAAACCGGTAATTACAAGTTCCGTCATTTTACAAGTAATACAATGAAAACTTGTCTAACCGAGACCGCTTCTTAGCTCATATCTATCTTATCTAAGTTCTATAACCTTCTACTTTAGCGGTTACCTAGTCACTTAATTAAATGCAACATAATTACTAATAAGGGAAAATATCCTACACCTGTAATATTTTACAGTCGTGTAAGGATCTACATTCAATCCGTCATTTCGAACGGTGGCCTGACTTTACATACACTAATTTAATTAATATGAAATTCAAAATCTCCACACCACTACCAAGCTGGTTAAAAGTCGGGTTTGGTTCTTTCAATGCACTAAGGTGTTGACTTCGCTTCCACCTTCGCTTTTCTTGATTTGATAGGAATTCTCCTGTATCATACTCATCTAGACAAAATATTCATGGAATCCTATCCATGAGCTCTCGCACTGTCTTTCCATGCTTCAAAATATCAAGTTCAGTTACCCAACTTGAATCTTCCACAGGTTGATCCTTCCACTTTACCAAATATTTAGGATGCATCTTTCTTCAGGTTTTCCTTCCAACTCTTTGTTATAATATTTTCTCCATCTGATGTTTTTCTACTATGGGCATATGTTGTTCCCATTGAATCCCTTCCTGATCATCCAATTCTCCTGTGTCATTTATGTTATAAGGATACAAATTTGCAATGTTGAATATCGATGATATTCCAACATTTTCGGGAAACTCTATCTCATAGGCATTTGTTGCAAATGTTCTAAGGATATTGCGTGGTCCAATCATCTTCATCTTCAACTTATTATATGTTCCTCTGGGAAAACTCTCCTTTCTCAAATGATCTAAAAGTTCATGTCCCACTTCAAATTGAATTTCCCTTCTTTTCTAATCAACTCTGTCTTTATACTTTTGATTACTATCAGGTATCTACCTCCAAAATTGATCATGAAGTCTTTGCATTTTTGTAGCAAAATCTTCTACTCCAGCGCTCACGAATTCATATTGTTTCCACTCTTTCAATTTTGCAATTTGTCTTGGTTTTCTTCCATATACTATCTCAAATGGACTTTTTCTAGTGCTTCTATTAATTGAATTGTTAAATGCAAATTCTTCCTGTGCCAGAATCTGATCCCACTGATGACCTTGTTCAATGACTAAAATCCTTAACAAATTTCTCAGACTCATGTTCACCACTTTAGTATGTTCATCTGTCTGAGGGTGATATGCTGAAATAAAAGATAAATTAGTTCCCATCCTCTTCCATAGAGTCCTCCAAAAGTGTCCTACAAAATTAGTGTCTATGTTTGAGACTATACTTCTGGGCAATCCATGTAATATCACAACTTATCTGAAAAACACATTGGCTATATGTGTAGCATAATTTGTCTTATGGCATGGTATGAAATGTGACATCTTAGAAAATCTATCAACCACAACAAATATGGAATCACTTCCCTTCGAGGTTCTAGGTAATCCCAATACAAAATCCATACTAATTGCATCCCAAGGCCTTTCTATAATAGCAAATGGCTGATACAAACTAGTGTTTTGTCTCTTTCCTTTTGCATTTTGACAAATATTACATCGATCAATAAATTTCTTCACATATTCCCTCATACTTGGCCAATAATACAAACTATTTAGTTGTGCAAATGTTTTGCCATGACCAAAATGTCCAGCTAAACCTCCACTATGTTTTTATTTCAATAAATTATCTCTCATTAAGCATATTGGTATGTACAATTGGCTTCCTTTAAACAACAATACATCCTGGATCAAATATTCTTCCCATCAGTTGTTATCCATCAACAAAGTATTTTCATATGCTTTGTAAGCCTCCTTAAAATCTGGATCTTCCTGATACATTTCCTTAAGGTGCTCAAATCCTAAGGTCTTCACTTGGAATTCCTGTACAACCAAACTTCTCCTGATCAAAGCATCTGCAACTTTATTAGCAATTCCAAAAATATGTTTAATGACAAAATTTAAATTCTGCATGAATTCTACCCACTTAGCATGCCTCTGATTCAACTTATCTTGCCTAGTAATAAATTGCAAATCTTGATTATCACTATACAAGACAAACTCTTTTGGAGTTAAATAATTTCGCCATTTCTTCAAAGATTGAATCACTGCATAAAACCCCTTGTCATATGTAGAATATTTCTCCTTAGAGTCATTCAAATTTTCACTAAAATAAGCAACCGACCTATTATCTTGACTCAAAACTGCTCCAATAGCTATTCCACTTGCATCACATCTTACCTGAAATGTTTTTCCAAAATCGGATAAAACCAAAATTGGTTGTTCTGTTATCTTCTTTTTCAACACTTTGAAGATTTTCTCATCCTCCTCTATCCAATTAAAATATTTGTGTTTCTTCTTCATAGTTTCCATCATGGGTGCACATATACCACTAAAATTTCTGATACATTTTCTATAAAAACTTGTTAACCCATCGAAAATTCTCACCTTAAATATGCTCCTTGGTGACGACCATTCTTTGATTGCTCTCACCTTATTTCGGTCCATCTTCAATTCATTCGAAGAGATCACAAAACCCAAATATATGATCTATGTCTTCATAAAAGAACTTTTCTTGTTGCAATCTCCTCATCACTAATGTCAAATGATTTAAATTTTCTTCCTCTGTTTTGCTAAAAAATAATATATCACCCAGATATACAATAAATTTTTACCTATGAAGTCCTTAAGTACTTCATTAATCAACCTCATAAATGTTCTTGGAGCATTTGTCAATCCAAATGGCATGACTAGCCATTCAAACAAACCTTCATTTGTTTTGAATGTTGTTTTCCATTCATATCCTTCTCTCATTCTTATCTGATGATATCCACTCTTCAAGTCTATTTTTGAAAAATAGATTGCTCCACTCAAAAAATCCATCAAATCATCCATCCTGGGTAAAGGAAATCTATACCTGATGGTTATCTTGTTGATGACTCTGGAATCTGTATACATTCTCCATCCCCCATCTTTCTTTGGACTCAATACGGTTGGCACTGCACATGGGATTAGACTTTCCCTCACTAAACCTTTATCCAACAACTCCTGAACTTGATTCTTAACTTCTTCATTCTCTCGAGGTGCCAGCCTATACACTGCTTTATTTGGTAAAATGGCTCCTGGGATCAAGTCAATATGGTGGCTAATGCTCCTAATGGGTGGTAATGAGTGAGGCAACTCATCCACTACCATGTCAACAAATTTCTCTAACAATTCTTTGACTTCTTTAGGTAAATCATTCATGAAAGTATTGGTAAGGATAACTCTCGACTTCCTCATTACAACAAATTGCATTTCTTGATCTTTCTTGATCTCGTTCAAGAGTTCCTTCTCACTCATGAGAAGTATTCTTGTGTTGGCTTCTTCCTTTTCTTTCTTCTCTTCTCTTGATAGTAACATGTGTGTTATCAATGAAATTTCTTCCACAAATGGTTATAGGAATCCAACATCTTCAAACAACTATTAGTTCACCGACCGAGAAAAAATGACCAAGAATGCATTTCCAAAAGGTCCAAAACTATACAACCAGTTATAAAATTGGCATGCACTAATAATATACAGGAAGCGCATGCACATGCACCAGTCGCAAATGCCATACAAGCGCGCATGCACCCGATGGGTGATTGTGGACGCTAAAAGCCGCACACACCTCAGAACGACGCATTTATGATTGTGGTCGTCTCTCCACCCACTTCTTGTTCAACTTCCAAGTCGATTTGACACCCAAATCTCGTTTGAATCCGACTGGGGGGATGGTCAAAGACCTAAGGGTGCCCTAAAAGGCCCCTTGTTCACACTAAAAGATGGTTGAATAATGCCTCAAAGTTATTTTATAAAAAGAGGCCATGGGTGCACTACATTTTCAAGGAATTCATTTGTATTGTTATGTTGTTGATATTCTCTTACAGGATCCTCTTTCCTCATCAAGAGCATGCTAGCACTATCTCAGTTAGTCATTCATATCACCTCTAGATTGGATGTGCTTTGGATTCTCTTCACCATTTCAATTTAATTCCTCGCTTCTGACCCAACTGGGCTTGTAAGAGCCCTTATTTTTCTCATTTAGGTGACAAAAGAGGTGCAACAGATTGATTACTCCACTGGGAAAAGCATCAATTTCCTATCCCATTTGGGTTATTTTATCTCTTCTTTCTATTTATTTAACCTACAGGAACCATAACCGGCCCAAGCCGACCTGTAGAAATCCAAATTCAAGGCTGAGCTAAGAGAATTTCATCCAAAAAAAAATTCACGATCCTGTAACAGACGTTCATGGATTTTTTGACCCACAGGTGCGTCTTCAGTGCACGTGTGCAAAAACCACTATATTTCTCAATCCCTTATGTGCACCTGTTCCCATAAGTCGCTTTCATTTCGCGTATTGGCACTCACAGTGCCTCTGTCTATTCTGAGACCCACACACCTGTGCAAAAAAACACGCATTATAAGCTTTTTGTGATCTGTGGAGGGTCCATAGCCTTCTTAAAATCGATTCCATGCACATTGTAATCTACACCACACTTACATTCCATCTCCATATAAAGGGATTAGTCAAAATATAGGCACTTAGGGGTTAAAATAATTATTTTTCCTCTTTTTGTTTTTCATTTTGCCACATGGCTGGCTTGCTTTGACTAAAGTTAAGTTGGAATCATTCTACATCACATATAAAACTTGCATTGGGACCAAAAATTGGATATCAATCGTTGAGTATGCTCTTCTCTCATGCCCTAAAAAGATCTTGAGAATCAAAAAGAGATTGAAGGAAAATTCCATCTCCCTTAAAAAGACAAAATCTTTAGGAGAGGACAACAGCCCCCTCGGGACTCCTCTTAGCTTATTTTTCAAACACATCTTAAAATTGTAAGGGCCCACACATGCCCACATGCTACAAAGATAGGATAGTGTTGAAATTTACTTTCTTAGATTAAATCACTAGGGAAGTTTAAAGGTTTTGTAACGGGCCTATACATGCCCACATGTCTACAATCTAGGATAGTTTCAAAGCTTTCTTAGATTAAATCACAATAGGGAGTTAAAGGAATAGTAAGGACCCACATGTCCACATGCTAGTTTCCTAGAGACTTTAAAATTCTGCAAGGTTGGACCAATGACACATAGTAACTTAGGTAATCAAGACTTGTAAGGACCAAGTGAAGTCCACATGCAACAAGGTGACACCTAAATTATTACAATTGGCACACTTTCACTTATTCACACACAAAGTTCACCAATCACTCACATAGTCTTTTCTATAAATCGTGGAGGTAAAAGTAATTTTCCTCCAACGGGATTCCGAAATGCCCCACCCCTTTTTCTTGATGAGACTATCCACTCCCACTTAATTTCAATGAGGTTGGTTCACACCCCCAACCTCTCAAACTACCACACCTAAAATATTTCTAACAAGTCACTAAATTTTCCTCCACAGGAGGTGCCAAAAGAAATTTTTTAGTCTAGGTAGGATATCGGGGATAGGCATCCAAATAACTCCTCGTTATCTGGTTCTCACATATTCAAATAGTAGACATTGTCAAATAGGGAACTTTAAATCCTCCAAGTCAAGTGTTCCTACACCATAAGGCAAGGAGATACCCATGAAGGATTGAAGGTCGAGGTCTGGTTGTTCTGTGCATCCCCCCTTGAGGCCCCCACCTCTTGGACGAGATCCATCCCGTGACCCATTTCTGAGGCCAAAAATCTAAATGCCACACTTTGACCGAGGTACCTAGTGACCAAATTTTAGGACATCTACCCAGGTGGCAATTGTGGGCTACAATTGCACCTTGATCGGATTTTGTGTGGCTATTGGGAAATATCACCAGCTTTTTCAGGGTATGCCCCCTCTACCCCTCATTATAATTGATCACTTCATCCTTCACTAGTTTCTCTTCCATTGGCTTCAGACCCCACTGTTGAGTGTTATTGGAAGGTCTAGTGCTATTTGAGAAGAAGGACGTTACATCTTTTTGGACACAAGCATTTGTTTTCTTTGTTCTCCTACGTGGACAAAATCCACCTATCCACATATATGCTTCTTTATCAAATTACTTTATGTATGATGCCCTTATGATTAAATTTGATTGCGAAATATATTGTGAAAGTTCAAGAAATTACAAAAAAATCTCTTGTTCATTTATTTACTCTCATCACCATTTGCACACATCCACTTAGCTAGTCGAACATCATAGGGGACCCACAGAATCCCCATCATTCCATACGCTTGCTAAATCTACCTCCTCTCCTACGAGGAGTTCCTAATCTCACCCCCTCATCGGCTTCACCTTCTCACACCCCTGTGAGTGCTACTGTATTGGGATCAGCTTTGCTTGGTTCCACTCTACTTGGGTCTACTTCCCAATGTCAACCATCCACTCACTCTCCTTTACTCAGAAGCGGGAGGCCAACCTCTTCTCAAGGGGGAAGTACAAACCCACCTAGTCCCCCTCAAGGGTCAGGTACACACAACACTCACACCGTGGATGGAACTAATCCTCCACCACCACTCCAGATGGCATACTTGGCTTCCTTCAACATACCAGATCTGAGAAAACTCACAAATGATCCTATATTGCATGACCCCACATGGCCTGCAATGCCTACCAAACTACCTTTAGACATCCCCAAGTTTGAAGGAAAGGTGGGAGACGACCCTGCCAACCATGTCATGACCTTCCACTTATGGTTCTCTTCAAACAACATCATGGACGATTCAATCTGACTAAGGTTATTTCAACGAACACTCACTGGCCCATCATCCAAGTGGTATGTACACGAAAAATCAGGGTCTCATGTGACTTTTGAATCTTTGGCCAAAGCCTTTTTAACCTTCTTTCAATTACCAATCCTCCATGAAAATGGTCTCGAACTACTCTTTGATTTTAAGCAAACCTCAACCACACATTTCTATGACCACATTCATGAGTGGCATCGACGACGTAGTTTGTGAAAAGAAGAAACCACCAAACAACAGTGCCTCGATTGGTTTCTCAGATCACTTGTCTCTCTCCTTGGTAAAGATGTGGCTTCCACCTTCCCCCAATCTGAAGAGGAATCCATTAGCAAGGCTCAACAATATGACCTCATATATTCACAATCAGGATACTTATACACATTATTACCTGACCTCCCGAGACCCGTACCATTTGGCAAAGACAAACCTAGGATGTCTCACTCAGTAGATGGATTGATTGGTAACACCAGACATCACAATTTGCAACCCCAACAACCACCTATGTATGGCATACCTCAGTATCTGTTGGTATATCAAGGACCCCCTTATTATCCTCCTCCCCCTTATCAACAACCATACCCTATTTCCCCCCCTCCCCCCATAAGTGGACCCCCGCCGACATCCACAATATGCCCACCTATCCAACCAAGTTATGGTACTCCCTCTACCTCAGCTTATACCCTAAACACTAGCGAAAGCGCCATGCCTTCCTATGTACCTTACAGATCATTACTACAACATAATCTATACTTTCCATTTCCTGGTTGTCCACAGCCCATGGCTCCACCATAAGGACACCCACACACTGGGGTTAATTTTTTTCAGCCTTCTCCCATTCAGCAATATCAAAATTTTGAACAACTGAATACGGAAAATATGACCCATCAGTCGAATAATGCCAAAAATAAAGGCAAAAAATGGAACAATAATAATCCAAGGCAGAGAGGGAATCATCCCCAACAAAACCAACCTGTTGGGGGAAACCAGAACCCAGGGAACCAGAACCCTCAAGGGGGAAATAATAACAAATGCCAAGGAAAAAATAACAACAAGCTTCATACCAACTTCCCTTGTGCCCTTTGTGGTGAGTTTGGTCACTATACTCACAATTTCCCCCAAATCGCTGACTTTAAACGAATGAAAGAATTTGTGAATGGACCACTTCCTCCAACACCGCCTACCCCACGGTAGGCCCCACAACAATATGTGGAGCAGCCACCCCCATCCATGTTGTAAAACCCCATTTTGCACCAAGGAGTGATGAAAACCCAACAAGACATGCAACCTGCCCCACCACAAATGGGACAATATCCCAATCTGGGCAATACTGTAGATCACACTATCCTCCTTACAAGAAAGGAAGAAGTCCTTCTAAAAATGCACAGTCGTCAGTACAACACACCCCCTGAGTCTGCTCTTACCACATATGAAGCACCCCCAGTCATAATTGGACCCCCTTTGATGATTCCTCTCCCTAACACTAGCACACCCTTTCGCAATCCTCATATCCCATTGTGAAGGAATGTTCACAACCCTCAGGCTAGGGTGGCTCATAATTACAGTTTGGTCGATGACTTGGGACAATCTCCGGCTGCCATGTCAATTTTATAAGTCCTTCAAACTTGTCCCACTTAGCGAAAGTCATTACTTTCCACCCTAGGGGAAGTTGAGCTCGTTGATACCCGACTCATCACATTTGATCTCGATAGCGGAGAACCTTGTCTCCCCGCTCTTATCGCTATTCAAATACCGGTTAAAATCTGGAACATTATAGTTCATCGATGCATCATTGATGAAGGTGCATCCACATGTATCATGTCCAAATATGTATGGAAGAAACTAGGTTCCCCTGAACTCATATCATCTGCCATTACCTTAAGATCTTATGACAGACGACCATCTTCCCCCGAAGGGCTCTTACAGAATGTCCCCATTGAACTCGAGGGAAAAACCATTCTTATTGACATTGAGGTTATCGATGCCCCACTCGATTAAAATATCTTGTTCAGTCATAGCTACATGTATGCTATGAAGGAAGTTGCCTCTTTCATCTTCCGAACCATGATGTTCCCCCATAACAGGAATATCATTACCATTGATCAGGTTTGCCATTACGAGCCTAACCCTTCTTCCAACATCGATAACTTCCTTCCTTTCATCCACACTAATTTCTATACTTACCCACTCATCGAGATGGCCCCCAGAATGTTCAAAGACCGATCCTTGCTAGGGACATACCATGGAGCACCACCGCTCATCCATCCTCCTGCACAAGTATGTGTCATCTCATCTAATGGAACTGGAATTCAAGATACCCTTCCTCCCAACGAGGCCTCTCTTATGCCTGATGTCCCACTAGTCGCAAAGCTTCTTCCTTAGGAATTCCCCGAAAACCCTCCAGCTTCACCTGTCCCTGATTTCACCTTACCCCAAGGTCATATCCTGGTTTGGGAGACAATCCCCCAAGCCCTTACTCAAATCCCCTTCTTTTACCCTCCACCAGGCGTACAAGCTTTCCAAGTATCCGCAACACTTACCCTTCCCAATATGGTACTGGAAATCCTAGTATGGTATCTACATACACCAGCCTTGGTCCCTCAACCATCCCTCCCTCCTCAAACCGAAGGAATCCCAATACAGATTCCAGTACCTACTACCACTGCACCACCCACACCCCCACGCGCTAGCACCACTACTACAATGGGGGGCAGATGAAGAAAGAAAGAGCCCACTATTCCTTTACCCCCACGTGTCCAACCTCCTTGCGCACTGTGAGAGAAATATGGACATCCCACCAACAAATGCCCATCTCTACCGGAGCTATGCAATCTATTTCAACTCCCTCAAGCACCACCACCGCTTGTCGCATCATCAAGTACTTTTGTTGTCTCCCCTAACACCAATACCAAAGGAATGCAAACCAAATTTGCATGTGCCATCTATTCATAATATGGTCATTACACACACCATTGTCCAACCTTACCTCAATTTTGACAGACGCTAACGACAATACGCCGGAGCTTTCAGCAAGAACCCACTCCATCCACGTCATCTTAAACACATATTACTGAATTCCATTATGTCACGACCTTAGTCAATGAACATATGAGATTCCCTTGCTCTCTCTGCAACTCGCTAGACCATTTTACCTATCAGTGTCCCACGATTATTGAATACATGCATCGACAAATGGCCCTGATTCAAAATCCTCCTATCATCGCACCACCATCAACGCCAGGAATTCCCCCTATTCCCTCTCCCGATGTTGTTTATATATTCTCCCCCGAACTGGAGAGACTCCTTACCCCTCCATGGTTCCTAGATAGCCTAGAGGAGGATTTACCCCCAAACCCTCCCAATTCTTCATGGTTCATGGATAGCGTCGAGGAGGATTTACCTCCAAATCCTCCCAACTCTCGATTTTATCTTCCCACATAAATTCTATCCCCGAATACCATTTTCAACCCACCATATCTTTATATTTGGTTTATTCCAAGCGAACCATCGCAACCCCCTTGCATCACCCCACCTACCCCTTCTACATTAGAAGGCAACCACATAGTAACAATCACTAACGTTACCCTTCTGGATCCCTTATATTCTCGACAATTCCACTGTGATGAGGACATCCTCAAAGAGTTAACTACCCCCTATTTCCCATGGGATGCGCTCCACCATAGGGTGCTCTTTCTTTCCCAGGAAGCCTTCACACCTCCTAACCAAAACCCCATATACACAGTTGAAACCAAATATTTCCTCCCATCTGGGCATATAGATTGGTTCAATAACCCTATCCCTACCCCCGATGCTTTTGAAGAAGGAAATATGGCCAATATTTCCCCAACCATCAATATTAATATTTCCATCAAATCTAGAGTCATAGAGAAAATCACCATCGGCACTGCATGCTCTCCTGAAGAAATCACCGCCTACAAAGCCCTCTTCCAGGAATACTGCGACATTTTTTCCTGGTCATACATAGAGATTGTTGGCATTGATACTTCTATTGTCGAACATCATATAGACACGTGGCTGGATATCACACCTGTCTACCAAAAACAGCCTCTGCTACACCCATCCAAAGAAATGGCCATCAAGGTTGAGATTGACAAGTTATGCACTGCAGGGTTCATCTACCCCATCGCCTATACGTCATGGGTCTCCAACCCTGTCCCTGTTAACAAAAAACAAGGCACCATCCATGTCTGCACAGACTTTCACGATATCAATCACGTCTGTCCCAAAGACAACTTTCCAACACCCTTTATTGACCAAATTATTGATGATTGCATCGGTCATGAGGCTTTGTCCTTCATGGACAGTTTCCCTGGCTACAACCAAATTCAAATTCACCCAGTTGATCAATACAAAACCACATTCACTACCCCTTGGGGAACTTTTTTGTATCGTGTCATGACTTTTGGCCTCAAGAATATTGGCGCCACTTTCCAATGCGCCACGACATACATCTTTCATGATCTGGCTCATATCATCCTGGCATACTTGGACAACCTCACAGCTCGATCTAAGAAACACACTCAACATCTCGATGATTTATGAATCATCTTCCAACAGTGTCTTTAGTACAACATTCACTTAAGCCCCCTCAAGTGCGTATTCTGGGTAATTGTTGGATGCCACCTTGGGTTCATTGTTTCCCAATGTGGCATTACTATAGACCCCCTCAAATTCCAATCAATCACATTAATTCCACCTCCTCGCAATTTACGCCAACTACAGAGCCTAGAAGGCAAAGCTAACTTCTTGCTGGCTTTGTCCTAGATTACGCTACTCATGCACACGGCTTCCTTCGCTTGTTGCGCCATGACATCCCATTCCACTAGGATGAGCATGCCCAAACCGTGTTCGATGACCTTAAAGAAGTACTCTCCAATGCCCCTTTGATTAGTCCACTCGAATATAACCACGAGTATATCCTCTACATATTGGCCTCAACTATCTCACTAGCAGGAGTTCTCATCCAAATAGGGGATGATGACCGTGAGCATGTCATTTACTACATTAGTAAAAACCTTTCAGGGACACCCTTGAAATACAATCATGAAGATAAACTAGCCCTTGTCATTGTCCTCGCCGTCCAAAAATTGCGCCATTACATTCTGCTTTGAACTACCAAAGTTGTTGCAGATTCCAACCCCATACAATACTTGCTCAGTCGTCGACAAATTAACGGTAAATTTTCCCAATGGATCGTCATCCTTCAGGAGTACGACCTCGAATTTTCAACGCCCAAGAGAAAGAAATCCCTCGTCCTTGCCGAAATCATCATGGATTTTCCCTCCGATACTATCAGTACCCCCGTCAATACCGATTTCCTCGACGAATATCTGTTTTACATCCCTTCAGATGATCCTTGGTATGACAATCTCCTCATTTACCTTTGAACCCAGAAATTCAGAAACCATTTCTCCCGAGACGATCATCGATGTATTCATCACCAAGCCCCATGCTACTTACTTATTGGTGATGTCTTATATCGGAAAGGGGTCGACATTGTACTCCATCGATGCTTGACTATTGACGAAGTCGATCGAGTCTTGAACGAATGGCATAGTGGCGCTTGCAGGGGCCACCTCTCCGGGATGTCCATCACTTAGAAAATCATTCACGCTAGTTACTTTTGGAAAACATTTTTTTATGATTGCATCCACACTATGAGGCGATGAGACAAATGACATCTTTATGCCAACAAAGCATGAGCACCACCTTCTCTTATACACCCAGTCATTACTACCAACCCCTTTTGCAAATGGGGCATAGACTTCATGACTTGCAACCCTCCATCCAGAAATGGACACAAATACATCGTCGTCGCAGTCGATTACTTCACCAAGTGGGATGAATCCATGCCTACCTTCAATAACATCGTTGAAAGTGCAACACATTGTTTCTTTAAGCACATCATTTCCTGCATTGGAGTACCACTACAACTAGTCTCTGATCATGAGAAACATTTCGAGAATGAGATTTTCATCGAACTCTCATCCCGGTTAGGATTCTCCCACGAGTTCGCCTCCCCATACTACCCTCAGTCAAATGGAAAGGTTGAAGTAGTCAACAAGTTCCTCAAAACCATGTTGCAGTGCACGGTTAACAAACATAAGACCAATTGGTATCATGTGTTATTTTCCACGCTATGAGCTTATCGCATGGAAGTTAAAAATGCCACTGGTTTCACACCATTTCATCTAGTCCACGGGGTCGAGACCACTCTTCCCATCGAGTGAAAAATTTTTACCTTACGCACCGCTATTGAGCTATTACTCGACACTTCTCCAATAGAGCAGCGTTTTCTGAACTTAGAGTCCCTGGATGAGGATTGTCGATCTTCATTATAGAACAATGAGGCAACCAAAAAACAGTCAAAGGCCACCTATGATCGCCATGTCAACCTTCTCTCATTCAATGAAGGCGACCTCATCCTTTCTTACAATATCGCTCACAACACCCTCGACCATGGAAAATTTGAGCCACTTTGGCATGGACCTTGCATCATCCAACATTGCCTCACTAAAGGTGGATACATCCTGGCCTCTCCCCTGAAGGCCACCCTCTCAAATAACCCATCAACGAGTTGTACTTAAAGAAATTTTATGCCTAAGCGTAGCCATTCTACACTAGGATTTTCTTTTTCATACGCTTTTTTAGAGTTTTTAATCTTCTTTCCACACACCTTGCATATAATCTACCATTTGTGTTATTGACAGATGCCTCCTCCATCAGCCTACCACATCGGTTACACTGACGGAGCTATCCGTTGGACACAGAATCTCACTTGGGCCACTTCGGCCCTCTATTGACCCTCACATGAACTGCTCCACTCCAACAACATATGTTTGGGCTTGGAAACCAACAATCAAGCATAATAAATCGCTGTCATTGGTCTCCTCGCCGAGGCCATCCATCACCATATTCTTCACCTTAGCGTTTTACTTGATTCCCAACTGGTTGTCCTCCATCTCAACAATGTGTACCGTGTCCATGATCCTTGCCTCTTTCGCAAATACCTGCAAGTTATACTTTTATCTCGACATTTTGATTCCATTACATTTACACATATTCCAAGACAACTTAATCAAATAGCAGATAACATGGCTAACCTAGTGTTATATTGGCATTTATCACATCAAGCTACCAATACACATACATCAAACATCAATAATCTGTTACAACATATAAATTAGACATCATCAACAAAAACATAAAACACATGTGAACATCACAACGATCCCAAAATGTATATTTGTATATATATACATATATATATATATATCGGTCAAATGTGCCATCAAAATGTTTTCAAAAAATATAGTACATATACAACATCCATAGGCTAGTGCACCACCTCACCCCTATCGATACAAAACTAGTGTCACTACACCAAGTAGGATCGTAGGCCTATATAAATACCCAAAAAGACAAAAATACATATAGAGATACTCATGGTGCCTCTAGAGCACCACCACCTGGCCCTCTCTTAGGAGGCGGTTCCCCATCAACTATCGGTCCCTCGGGACCGGGGGCACCTTCCCATTCATTGCATCACTTGCTATTGCTTTTCTCTGGACCACGGTCTGCAACACCAATGGAACACCCACGCACTACTCCAAAACTCCCTCATCCTAGATCCATGACCACATGCCCTCGGGCACTCCCTATAGCACCACCTCCAAGCGGCGGTGAATATCCTCAAACTCTCCCCCAGCCTCGATTGGAGGAGCGTGTGATGGCCCTGCACCAGGGTCATCAAAGAGACATCTCCTAGTCTCTCTCTCTTCATCAACGGGTCTCACCTCAACATCTTCCCGTCATTGCCTCTCTCATGCCCGCAACCCTCCCCGCGGAGGTCTCACCGGCCCTTGAGGAGTTGGTGATCTAAACATCTCAACCTCGCACCCAAACGGCCCCACATCTGCACATATAAAAAAAAATGATATCATCAACATCCACCCATACATAAAAATATACATGCTATACTATCTAAAAAATCAAAATATCACATCATACCTCTGTGGTTGAACACCTCTCCTGGGGGTAACACCACCTCCAGATCATCCTGAAAGTCCACCTCGAAATACGGGTATCGCAATATGATCTATGGCATATGATGCCACACCTGTGCAACCTCGGTCGTGAAATAGTGGCCACCCTCCCCACCCTTGTGACGAATAAAAGTCGTCACCCACCGCCTCAGTCACGGATCTCGCACACTAGGTGTGCCCAACAACACTCTCAGGCGCAACATAAGCACCCTCTCCAGAAACCATGCCACCAAGATAGACCCAAAGGTAAACTCCCCTAAGTCTGCAGCTCGACACATGTCTAGCTTCCCTAACTTCTTGGCATGCAGCATCAAGCCCCAGGAAAAATGCTCACCTACCAGTGCCCTCTCCATAATCCTCAGCTGACCGCCACTGATCCGTTGAGTCATGAGGGACCCATATACTCTCACAACCATCACTGCCACACAATGATGCACAAAGGCATCCATCGCCCCAATACTCACCACGAAGCCCGACATGAAGTTCTCCCTCATATAGTACCTCCGACCTAAGACAACTAGCTGCCCATCCCCAGGTACTACGAGATCCACCAGTAAGGGAGTTCCCCGAAAATGGAGCCCAGACAGAAAATATACATCCTCCACCGTAATGAAGGCCAACTTCTCACCCCACACCATAAAACAATGAAAATCTGGACTCCACATCTGAATCAAGAACTGCAAGAGGTACTATTGGGCCCGTATCAGGGGGCACTCAAAGAACTTCAACAACCCACAAGCTTCCAAAGTATCACAGACTGTCGGCTCCTTATTCGTCACTTCCTCCCATAGATGTGACCAATCCCTCTCTCTCCAATGTACCAGCATCGTCATAGTGGTCACCTGCATCCACATGAAAAAAACTTGATCAATCATCACAACCCATTAAAAACATCTAAACAATCCAAAAAATTCAAGTTTTTACACTTTTCATCTTTGCCTCAAGGGCACGACTGTTTTCCCCACAAGCGCACACATATGCGTGCTTGTCCATCCTCCAGTCATGCACACATGTGCCTGTCGGCGATACAAGGGTGCACGCATGCACCCCTATCACATAAACAGATGTGCCTTTGGGCACGACTGTTCATCACACAGTTGTGCACATATGTGCAACTGTCCGGACCACAGTCGTGCATGCATGCACAACTGTGATTCGCACAGGCACGCATCCCATGCACGCCTATTTTCATCACTTGAGCACCCCCATGCGTGGTTGTCAACGATACATCCACGCAAACATGCGCGAGAATCCTTTGATCGCCCGCGCATTGAGGGGCCCACACTCACTAAAAACCCCTGTATGACCCCCGTACAACCTTGCCCAAAAAACAAAACACTAAGTCCTATGCAGGAGGATACGATGAATAACCTGACACTCATGGATCCTAGAACAACTATCTCGATCGCCCAGAATCTCCAAATCTCCTCTCAAATCATCCGTCCACTCACTACGACAACAACTACAAATGAGGTGGCATTGTGGGCCCTACAGCTATATATAGTCCATTTTTCCAAACTTCTAGACTCAATTCCCAGAGCTTCGGGCGTCTGCTTTTCGATCTGTCTCTTGCCACGGGGTCAGAACCCTGTCACTGACATCATTCTATTTCCTGGGTCCCTTTCCATCCTCAACCCCTGGGAGGCATTTTTCTCATATTTCTCTCAGGTACGCATGCTTACATTATTGAATAACTACTATATGATCTTTCTCTTCATATATTGTTCACATCGGGTATTTCATTTTCATGTGTGTAGGTACCTGATCATTACACCTCAGCAGTATCCTTTCAGGTATATTATCGACACTGGCATGTAGTCATTCCCTCTGAATATCAAAATGCATCTCCCAGTCACACCCTCCGATATTTGCCTCTAGGATCCCTATATCCGGCTGTGCAGTACTATCACCTCCATTGCATTTTGGTACTGTCACCCAATAGCACTCTCCCCCACATGAGTTGTCCCATTCATAGTTCCTCTGGGCATTTTGACACTCATCTTGTTTTCACCCTTTAGGGATGGGAGTCCCAATAGTCTTACGTAATGTCGAGAACCAACCACATCCTCCTTCTCTTCATTTTTCTAACCTGCCCAAATGGACTCCCCGATTACTTCATCATGGTTCTATTTTGACTACCCCCCCACAATATCATTAACCATCCATTTCATCCACCGCCAGTTTTCCCATCTACAGATTGTCCTCCTTACATTTCCCCAATACAGAAACCCGCCTATCGGGCCCTAACCCTCCACTTGTTTTCCAACGCAACTTGCACCATCATCAAGCCAAGCCATCTTACACTGGGGCACCCGTTTCTGTATCTGCACTGTTATCCAATTTATTTTTTATTCTTTTAGTAATTGTACAAACCCTTTTTTTGTACTTTCATAGTTTTTTGTTGTCGCCTCTAGCGACCTTCCTTTTCCTGGCAAAGCAACCCTTGTCTCCCTCGGTTGGGGCACTTTTCGCTTCATCAATAAAATTATCCATAAACCTTGAGTATCCTATAGCCCATACACCTTTTGATCTCTGTGTTTATCCATTTTTTCATGCCTCTGGCACAATTTACCCTCATCTAGTTGTCCCCCTGACACTAGATTCAATTCACAGTTGCTGCCACTTTACATCGCTCCCCAACCAAAGGAAGTCTTGAGTCTCACTAATCCTAGACTTCATCTATGTTACTCATCAGTTCCTAATATTTTCCAAGTGGATTTCATGAAGACCTTCGCTTCTCGAAGTCACGTCTCCCTTTCTGTTGACATCAACACAGTTTCTAGCAGGGTGATAGTATCTTGACTCTCATTACCTTTACAATGAGGAGTCTCGAACGAAACAGAGAGAACCATCATTGCTCTTTTCTGTCGTTGACCCCCACCACATTCGACTTCAACACTTTCTCATGTTGTGGTGGATCTTACTTTGCGACTAGTGCAGTTGTTTTTATATTTGTCGAAGACCTCTGAACATTGTAAGGCCCTTCATGCCTGCGAATCCTCGATACTTCCTCTAAGTGTCATTGCCTCTTTTCAGAGTTTATTCACCATCAAAATGGTCCTCTTCTATTATAGACACACCCCTGATGGTACTACGGTCATCTACACCAACACACAACTTCAGTTACTGTATTACACATTTTTGAGTTACATAACACGAGCATGGTACATGCCTGCCTCATTTGTACACAATTTATTTTTACACCTTGCGAGAGGTTGAGTCCTACAAGTTCCCCTCTCCCTTCAACGGGTCTCTCTTGATACTCTCATTATCTCTCTTTCTTACAAAGACACTCTCAGTAGAAGAAACATTGATGAATTTCGGCTATACGTATTCTCCTAACCTTATCCATCAGGAGGCATCTGTTATCACTGAAATTTCGTCCGCAAATGGTTACAGGAATCCAACATCTTCAAACAACTATTAGTTCACCCATGGGTATATATAGAGATCATGTATGCATTATTGTAGACATTTGAATTGTGATGTATGAATGTATTTGGTTATTTGGAGTTATATATTATTGGTTTATTCCCAAAAATCAAGATTGAGTTACTTGGATTACAACATACAATTAATCATATATTTTAAAGTGTGAAATTTTCTATCAGAACACCGTTTTTCTATGGTATGTATGGTATAATTTGTTAAATTTAGATACCTTGTGAAATGTAGTAAGTATAACCAAATAACTAGAATACATTCATACAATAACTCATTCCTATTATTTAAGGAGTTATTGTATAAATTATCTATCTTGGAATTGTGCTCCACACTCAAATTATGTACATGGTGTGTACTTATGGTTTATTATAATATCTTAAGCATTTGGAACATTACATTTGGTTCAGAGCATCGATCAGAGGGTTTTTCTTCCTAAACAAATTCATATTGGAATTTTCACTATAACTTTTTTTTCGGAGCCACCTCAGAAACATAAACTTAGAGGTTGTTTAGAATACCTATCGGGGTACTTGTGGTATAAGTTTTTTCTTTCAATTCGTTGTAATTTTGGAGATACACCTTGTGGAAGATAGGGTTTTTAACTAGTCCTATAAATTGTCTGAAACATGTGTAAAACAATCAAATATTCTTCATAGATGATCCAAATTAAGTGAGACCGGTTGTATTGGAAAGAGGACAGTACATTTTATTTTGGATATGAATTTTAGAATATGGCATTGACCATTGGATGTATTGAATTTTGTACAAGTATACTCTCCCGAAAAGGCCAAAAATCAGCAAGGTTTGGGAAAGTTACCCTAACTTTCACTTGGGACATCTAATTTAGGTTAGACATGTGGAATTCAAGAGAATACATTTCATAGTACTAGAGGTCGAAATTTTTTACTCATAGGGGCTAAAATTTCATAAATACGTCAGAAATAAGGTTGGTCAGAAGGACAAACTCCAAATAAGAGTTTCAAAGTTGAGGATTGTAGTCAGACCTCACTTAAGAATCAATGGAATTACGTAAATTTATAAGAGATAAATATGAAGATGAAATTAATCATATGGAATGGTTGAGGTTGGTAAAGGAATATGGTATGTATCCTTCAGAGGAAAAATGATATTTTTCTAGTGAAGCTTGGAAGTGGTGGATGAGTCTTGATCAAGATACTAGATGAGCTATCTAAGATACGATTGCTTAATGAAGCACTAGTTAAATAAGTTAAAAAAATAAAACAAGAAAAACTAGGAAAGGAAAGTGGGAAAAAATGAGTCAAGGGAAGATTTGAAAAAGAAATATGAAGAAATATGTAGATTAAGAAACCAGAATAAAAAGCTATTAGATGAGGTTAAAATATTGAAAGAAGAAAAGAAGAAAGATCAAAATCAAGAAGAAATGAGGATCTTGGATGAAGAACCTACCAAAATACTTGAAGAGGAAATTTGTAAAAAGGTTGAGGAATCCATATATGCTAACGAAGTAAAATTAGAAATGTAATATAGATTTGAAGACGGACATCAAAATTTGATAGATGGGGTCACATTGTAGCTTTAAAAGGAGAGAGAAGACAAGATTCAAGAAGGTCAATAGAAGATGCTTGAAGAAGTTGAACTCCATCTAGAGGATGTACATGACAAATTTTATGGTATTATCTCCAAGGATAGAGAAATAAAATTCCAAGAAAACTTGATTGAGGTTTCCATTTCCTATGAAAAGAAGATAGATTAAATGACTGTGCAGAATGAAGAAAAACCGTCAAACGTGAAACCATATCGACACCCTCATTACCAGGAAATATTTAAATGAAGACAAGAAGATCGATATCAACATTATCGAGTAATAAGATGGAATACTTTTATAGCAAAAAATGCCACATCTATGCATTTGTGACATGGCCTTACCCTTTCCCTAGCTTGTTATGAAAAATCCCAAACTTTCCTCATCAAGTCGTCTAAAACAATTGAATTTAATTGATATTTGTGGGTTTCCTTTATGCAACATGCAAACATCCATGCCTTGCAAGCTTTCATCTCGCGAATGCCTTAAAACATTATGTAAAATAAAAAAATTCCATAATTTCGGGAGGGTTTTTCAGTTGGGCTCATTTCCCAATGTCCCTGAGACCGTACTAAACATAATTCAACCCCCCCAACCTATTTTGGATTGTATAAACGCACCATTGAGGGAAAAGATGAGGAAAATTATGATCGTTCAAGTTTATGTTGTTGAGATTTAGAAAGCTTCCATAATCCCTTGATTCTATGAGTAGTTGATGCAGACCCCCTTTCTCTCTGTTAGCAACAATTCTTGTCTGGGGAACAAGAGTATCCAGGTCTGCAGGTTGCACAAGAAGCGCCCAAGTGAAGCATGAAAGAACCTCGTTTCAGGCTACCAAGCAAGGAAGCGGATGAAGTTATGTTGTCAGCAGCCCAGATCCATCTATAAGAGCAGATCAACGGTTGGCAGGAAATCGCGGTTAGCGGAGTTGCACCAGGATTAGCGCGATGGATAGTGCTTATAATACATTCAAGAAAGGAGATTGACTGTCCATCCAAAAGGACACGTGGTGCGTGATCATGTCATGTCGGCATTCAGGAATTCGAAGGGTGAGGGGTTCCTCGTCATTTTACATCTTGAAACCCCGAACCCCGAAATGCCGATAAGCTCCCTTCAAAGCTGAGCCCACGGTCGTAGCATCAGGTCACGTTAAGCGAACTCGGGAATGGAGGTAGCCCCTTTTTAATGAAAAATCCATCTCGGTCATTCAGCTGAAGGACACACAGCGCAATATCTGAGCCACAGGTGGGGCCTTTCAGGATTTTCATAGTGAAAGTGCCGAAGTCATCTCAGTCGTCCATCCATCGATGAAACTCGAGCGCATTGGACTTAAAGGGGGCATGGATCTGCGTGCTTAGATCTACGGTCAGGAGCGGATTCCAGAGGCCCCCCGCCATTCTACCTTTAAGCGGAGGGGGGGGTTCTAGAATCAAGCATGCAACTCTTCAAAGGTTAGGATCAGAGCACCTAGATCAACGATGCTCAGGCCTTTTCGGCCCCCCTTTGCCATTCTGTCTTGAATGAAAGAGGGAGGGTCCGGAATGGTGTGTTATTACTATGGGGTCCCTTGCCTATCGTATCACCTTTGGTATCGTCCTCCCCATTGCCACCTATTCTCCACCTACCGCCTCCCTCTTCTCCTGCCATGTGTCCCTCTCACTCCCAGTCACCTCCTCCTGTAGTCCCACACTCCATGCTCCTTCCTCCTCTGTCCTATTCAAACCGTGTGGCATTCCTCAGCTGATGTCACAGCTCCCATTTCTTCTCCATCACCTCCACAGTGTTCACACCTTTAACCCCCATCACACCCTCATCCACATCAGCCATAGGGGTCCCTCGCATCAGTCCAGTGAAGTAGCGTCCAAGGAAAGACCGTTCGGCTGATCCAGGTGGCACCATTAGGAGACCTCCACATCCCAGAAGGCAGATTTGACCGAGGTCGTCCTCGATCCCAAAAAGAAGTCATTGAGGCAGTTGCTGGTGGTTGAACACCAACTCCGCCATAAAAGGAAGGTCCGAAAAAGGACTAATTCACGTCGACTCACCTGCAGAAGGACAATCCGAAATTTGATGAAGTCTGTCATAGGCACACAATCATCCTGAGTCTGCATGGGCAGGCTGTCAGAATCCATGCAGACACAATTCTTTAATGCAACGTCTTTATTTTGCTGTTGTTGTTGTTTTTTGAGTATATGTAGGCGTTTTCGCCATTTTTGTAAAGGAGGATGGTTGAGTAAAGCTCCCGATTGTAAAGTTTTGATGAAAGTGTTGGTCGCTCTGGTTAATGTATAAGGCATTTGAGATTTCTTACTTTATGGATGTCATCTTCTTTCCATCTCTTTGTTTGCCGTGTTAGAACAACTCGAAATTGGAGGATCCAGTCGAGTTGTAGCTGTTATAGGATGATGTAGGTTGGATCACTGTAACAGTTGCATTGTTTCTAATCGGTTCCTGTGATTTTCTCAGCGCTAAAATGACATGGAATTGAAGGATTCAGTTAAGTCACCCCTCAGCTCCTTGAAGATCTAGACCAAGAGGATCTTGGATTCTGAGTTTTTCACCCTCAAGCCTTCGAAGGCCTGTCGCCTGAGGCAGTGTTTCTCACCCTTCTCACAATTCCTCCATCTACCACCCTTTAATCCACTTACTGACATAATTTGGATCAAGACCTCCCTTGCTTTCTACATACCAGGCCCGGTTTCCTGAGTTAAAGCTATATTTTCTTGAGTCTTTACCCATCCGATCACCCCATTAAACAAATCGTGACATAAAACTAATGGGCGTCGGGCTCTGCTCCTGCAAGCAATCCAGGAGTGACTTCCGTCGCCAACATTTCTGGTGTTGTTGCCGGGGATGAAGTTGAAGATTTTCCCTGGGCAGAACGACATTGAGCCTCTGATTCTGAAGGTGCATCAGACATCAGAGCCCTTCAATATTGCTACTGTGCACTTGGCGACTCCACTGTGGTGACTCCATTGTTTCCACTTCACTGTTTCAGTTGTGGCTACTGTTGGCACACCTAAAAGCTGACCCATCGAGAAGGTTTCAGCAGCTGCTTTCTCATCCTGAGAATCTTCCTGGGGTAACAACAACGTTAGGATCTGGCCTTTGATGGTGAAAAAGGACCAGACACATTCGAAGTTGTGCATCTTTCATCTGGCGACTCCATGATTCAAGGATCAATTGGTGACTCCACTGGTTCGATATGGAGAAAATCCTTGCTCGCGGGTTTTCTCCTTTTAATTTTTTTGTTATTCCTAGTTTTCCTAATGTTGTTCCCTCTCTGAATGAATGGGGAGATTATTTGTCCATATTTGGAAAATGTGAAGAGGAAAACCCTGCTCAGCACCTCAATGAGTTTCATGAACTTGTGCGTCAGTGGGAGATACATCATGAGGATGTATTACTTAAGATGTTCATGTTCTCGTTAGCAGGGGATGCACGTAAATGGTATCATTCTTTACCCCCTGCTAGCATTTCTTCACTCTCAGAGTTTCATGCATCTTTCATCGCCTATTGTCAGGATTTTTATCCCTCAGAGTTAATTTTTCATAACTGTGTGAGGGATACCACAACTCTGTACAAAATGAAGCTATTTTTGACATAGGCTGTGAGGATAACTCTCTACAAAATCATTCTTTTCTCCTCCCCATTCGTCTGCATCAGAGGAGTGTTATGGAAGTGATGAAGATCCCAGGGAGGAAGAAGACACCCTAAGTGAGCTGAGGGAATAGGTGAAGTATCTCTCTGCTCAATTAGAAAGGTTGAAATCTGAAGATTGTGCAGAGAATTTTCCAGTCTCCAAGGCAGATGTTCTAGGTGGCTCTTTCGAAGAGATTATTGAAGATTTTGTAAACGCATTAAAATATTCCCCCGATGACCTTGCTGTCTCAGATCAAAACGATGAAGAGGTAGTTGTGGAAGAGTATTGTTCTCTTTTCCTTCACGAGATTTCCCATGATGTGTTTACATTCGGGGTCGAAATGGAGGAGCGAGGGATAGTTCCATTTCTGCAAGTTGGAGAAGCTTTGTTCCCCCTCGATTTTGATGATTATCTGGAAGAGGAGCAGCAGAACCCCACATCACCTTTTGCTTATCAGAGTAGCTAGCCCACTTATGCCAGTTACGAATCAGAATATGAGCTCGATATGTTGGATTTCCAAGAGCAGGTCGTAGAACCTTGTCCTCTGCTCACTAAGGAAAATTATTTCGAGGAAATCAGCCATCTCAGTATTTCAGGAGACACTGAGTAGTACGAGGAAGAGAAGACTTTACCCGGGGGGCCTGTTTATGATGAATATGAATCTGACCTGGGGGAGAGCCAAGAAGAGGAAAAAGAACCAGAGGAGCAGTCTGCCCTTTGTTCAGAGCCAGTCAGTGAGCAGCCACCACCTAAGATCAACGATCCTACTTCAATTATTCACCCACCTGTGCTTATCAGAGATATTCGACCGCATGTGAACAATTGTGTAGCAGAAGAGGTTGTCTATCGTCAATTTCCTAGAATTGGCCACTCATTCGATGACCCTATCAGCAAATACATGGAGTGGCATTTCCCTTATGCTTTGGAGCCACCATATCCCATCTCAACTTCATCTTGTAAGGAGAAGTTGAAGAGTGTAACCATTCTGCTGTCACGGTTACATCAATTGTTTGTGGTCACTGACAGAAGGAAAGAGCTTCCCTTCAAGAAGTTACTTGATTGGATATGGTGGAAGTCTTCTTTCACCTAGCCCCATGTAAAGTGTTTTATTAGTTTAGGATTATATATAAATAAGCTCCTTTGAGCATGTATCTTTATTTGGTTGCGTTATTTTTCGGCCTATATTTTCAGTAGCAGGATATTTTGAGCTTGACTCCATAGCCCAACAGCAAGGCACTGAAGCTGCAGAATGAGTTCTTAGAGCATAACAGGGACGAATCTATACCCCATGGAGCCTAATGTTAGCAACAATTCTTTTATGGGGAACAAGAGTATACAGGTTTGCAGGTTGCACAAGAAGCGCCCAAGAACAGTATGAAAGAACCTTGTTTTAGGCTACCAAGCAAGGAAGCGGACGAAGTTATGTTATCAGTGGCCCAGATACATCTATAAGAGTAGATCGACGGTCGATGGGAAATTTCGGTTAGCGGAGTTGCACCAGGATTAGCGCGATGGATAGTGCTTATAATACATTCAAGAAAGGAGATCGGTCGTCCATCCAAAAGGACACGTGGTGCGCAATCATGTCATGTCGGCATTCGGGAATCCGAAGGGTGAGGGTTTCCTTGTCATTTTACATCTCGAAACCCTGAACCTCGAAATGCCAATAAGCACCCTTCAAAGCCGAGCCCACGGTCCTAGCGTCAGGTCACGTTAAGCGAACCCGGGAACGGAGGTAGCCCCCTTTTAATGACAAATCCATCTCGGTCATTCATCTGAAGGACACATGGTGCAAGATCTAAGCCATAAGTGGGGCCTTTCAGGATTTTCATAGTGAAAGTGACGAAGTCATCTCATTCGTCCATCCATCGATGAAACTCGAGCGCATTGGACTTAAAGGGGGCATGGATCTGGGCGGCCAGGATCTGCGCGCTCAGATCTATGGTCAGGAGCGGATTCCAGAGCCCCCCCGCCATTCTACCTTTAAGTGGAGGGGGGGCGTCTGGAATCAAGCATGAAACTCTTCAAAGGTCAGGATCGGAGCACCTAGATCAACGATGCTCAGGCCTTTCCGGCCCCCCTTTGCCATCCTGTCTTTAATGAAAGAGGGAGGGTATGGAATGGTGTGTTATTACTGTGGGTTCCCTTGCCTGTCGTATAACCTTTGGTATCGTCCTCCCTATTGCCACATGTTCTCCACCTAATGCCTCCCTCTTCTCCTGCCATGTGTCCCTCTCACTCCCAGTCACCTCCTCCTGTACTCCCGCACTCCATGCTCCTTCCTCCTCTGTCCTATTCAAACTATGTGGCATTCCTCAGCTGATGTCACAACTCTCGTTTCTTCTCCATCACCTCCACAGTGTTCATGCCTTTAATCCCCATCACACCCTCGTCCACATCAGCCATAGGGGTCTGTCGCATTAGTCCAATGAAGTAGCGTCCAAAGAAAGATCGTTCGACAGATCCAGGTGGCACCATTAGGAGACCTCCACATCCTAGAAGGCAGAGTTGACCGAGGTCATCCCCGATCCCAAAAAGAAGTTATTGAGGCATTTGTTGGTGGTTGAACACCAACTCTACCATAAAAGGAAGGTCTGACAAAGGACTAATTCATGTCGACTCACCTGCAGAAGGACAATCTGAAATTTGATGGCGTCTGTCATAGGTGCACGATCATCCTGAGTCTGCATGGGCAAGCTGTCAGAAGCCAGGCAGACACAATTCTATAATGCAACGTCTTGTTTTTGCTGTTGTTGTTGTTTTTTGATTATATGTAGGCGTTTTCGCCATTTTTGTAAAGGAGGATGGTTGAGAAAAGCTCCCGATTGTAAAGTTTTAATGAAAGTGTTGGTCACTCTGGTTAATGTATAAGGCATTTTAGATTTCTTACTTTATGGATGTCATCTTCTTTCCATCTCTTTGTTTACTGTGTTAGAACAACTCGAAATTGAAGGATCCAGTCGAGTTGTAGCTATTATAGGATGATGTAGGTTGGATCAATGTAACAGTTGCATTGTTTCTAATCAGTTCCTGTGATTTTCTCAGCGCTGAAACGACTTGGAATTGAAGGATTCAGTCAAGTCACCCCTCAGCTCCTTGAATCTCTGGACCAAGAGGATCTTGGCTTCTGAGTTTTTCACCCTCAAGCCTTTGAAGGCCTGTCGCCCGAGGCAGTCTTGCTCGCCCTTCTCACAAGTCCTCCATCTACCACCCTTTAATCCACTTACTGACAGAAGCTGGATCAAGACCTCCCTTGCTTTCTACATACCAGGCCCGGTTTCCTGAGTTAAAGATATATTTTCTTGAGTCTTTACCCATCCGATCACCCCATTAAACAAATCGTGACATAAAACTGATGGGTGTCAGGCTCTGCTCCTACAAGCAATCCAGGAGTGACTTTCATCGCTAACACTCTCCAAGGGTTGTCGGACCTCCCGATCTAGGATTGTTCACAACACTGAGCTAAAAATAGCTATTCAATTCCCTACTGGAACCTTCGAGAAACAATCCATGAGTCTTTATAAACCTCTTTCTGCACGAATTAACATTGGGAGAAATCCTTCTCCACATGACCACTGGATGTGACCACGGCTTAACCAAAAGGTGCTTCATGACTTCGCATGTCAGGTAATTGTATATGATTCAACCCGACTCTCCACCTTCTGAACTTCTGAACTCCAAATTAGGGGTGTAGCGAGCAATATCTCCTTCTCTTATTCTTCTTCAATATGACCTTTCGCTATGACCAGGGGCCACTCTTTCGAGCGCTACGGGAATTTGCAATTCGTGAACCCGCAAAATGGCTCTCCTACCCTGTTCTGAAGTCCGAACTCTCGACTTTAATCAGCTCAGATCAATGGTCTGAGATTTCCCATGACTCAATAGTCCAGATCCTTTCTCGTGAATCAGGACTTCGTGTTTCGCAACTTTGGTAATTAGTCTCCTCCATTCTCTAGATTCCCGATTCTCGATTTTTTGAGGTCTCCTTCCCACGAAAGAAATCAACGGTTTGATCTTCTCCTAGATCTATGGCTCACTATCTCTCCCGATATTTCAAGTGTTGACTGATTCTTTCCCTTATCCTCCTTACAAGTTTACTAGATCCAAGAACATACGGCTATCGACTCTCCTCCCTCCAAGAGTCTCTATCGTACATCCAAGTTCTCAATAGCTCCTTGCCAAATAACTTGGCATCAACCCTTCTGAGCTTGAATTATTTCCTGACTTGAAATATTTCAATTGTTTCAAAGGTCTTAGCGGTGTTTTCCCTCTTGATCTTTTGTCAATGAAATTTGACTTCACCTTGGCACACACTTATGCTCCTGCATGCAAACTTGTGCTATTCCTTCCTGAGCTTTTAACTTACTCAGTATCCAAGGGATTCAACGCTTATACATATTTCAAAAGACTTTCTAATGACCTCCTGACACACTTTGTGCTCGAACTTCTAATCTTTTGAACTTAGAATAAGTTCGCCTCTATGCACACTCCTTGCGCTTAATATGAACACTCTGCATACAAAAGCCCCACGCTATCTCTTATGAGCTTCGAGTCGAAAAGGACTCTCTCACACGCACTCCTTGCTTTTGGTATGCACTCCTTGCATAAATTACAGAAGAGAAATACTTAGAGAATTATTCAATTACTCATTCACCACGAACTTCATACATTCACAAACTCATCATAACAGTGAAACTATGAAAAATTATCGACACAGTACCATTGGATAAATTTCCTTTGTTCTATTCATTTTTTGAAAAAAAACAGTAATCACAGGTTTCATCCATTTACAAGCAATACAATGAAAACTTGTCTAACCGAGACTGCTTCTCGACTCATCTCTATCTTATCTAAGTTCTATCACCTTCTACTCTAGCGGTTACCTACTCACTTAATTAAATGCAACCTAATTACTAATAAGGGAAAATATCCTACACCTGTAATATTTTACAGTCATGTAAGGATTTACATTTGATCTGTCATTTTGAATGGTGGCCAGAATTTACATACACTAATTTAATTAATGTGAAATTCAAAATATCCACACCGCTACCAAGCTGGTTAAAATTCGTCTTTGGTTATTTCAATGCGCTAAGGTGTCGACTTCGCTTCCACCTTCACTTTTCTTGATTTCATAGCGATGCTCCTGCATCATACTCCTCTAGACAAAATATTCATGGACTCATATCCATTAGCTCTCGCACTGTCTTTCCATTCTTAAAAATATCAGGTTCAGTTACCCAACTTGAATCTTCCACAGGTTGATCCTTCCACTTTACCAAATATTCAGGACGCATCTTTCTTCTGGTTTTCCTTCCAAATCTCTGTTATAATATTTTCTCCATCTGATGTTTTTCTACTGTGGGCACCTGTTCTTCCCATTGAATCCCTTCCTGATCATACAATTCTCATGTGTCATTTATGTTATAAGGATACAAATTTTCAATGTTGAATATCGATGATATTCCAACATTGTCCGACAACTCTATCTCATAAGCATTTGCGAAAAATTTTCTAAGGATATTGCATGGTCCAATCTTATTCATCTTCAACTTATTATATGTTCCTCTGGGAAACCTCTCCTTTCTCAAATGATCTAAAAGTTCATGTCCCACTTCAAATTGAACTTCCCTTCTTTTCTAATCAACTCTGTCCTTATACTTTTTATTACTATCATGTATCTACCTCCTAAATTGATCATGAAGTCTTTGCATTTTTGTAGCAAAATATTTTGCTCCAGCGCTCCCGAATTCATATTGTTTCAACTCTTTCAAGTTTTCAATCCATCTTGGTTGTCTTCCATATACTATCTCAAATGGAATATTTACAGTGCTTCAATTAACTGAATTGTTAAATGCAAATTTTGTCTGTGCCAGAATCTGATCCCACTGACGACCTTGTTCAGTGACTAAACTCCTTAACAAATTTCCTAGACTCTTGTTCATCACTTCAGTCTGTTCGTCTGTCTAAGGGTGATATTCTGAACTAAAAGATAAATTAGTTCCCAGCCTCTTCCATAGAGTCCTCCAAAAGTGTCCTACAAAATTAGTGTCCATGTCTAAGACTATACTTCTGGGCAATCCATGTAATATCACAACTTTTTTGAAAAACACATTGGCTATATGTGTAGCATCATTTTTCTTCTGGAATGGTATGAAGTATATGTGTCATCTTAGAAAATATATCGACCACAAAAAATATGGAATCACTTCGCTTCCGGGTTCTAGGTAATCCCAATACAAAATCCATACTAATTGCATCCCAAGGCCTTTCTAGAATAGGAAATGGCTGATACAAAACAGTGTTTTGTCTCTTTCCTTTTGCATGTTGAAAAATATTACATCGATCAACAAATTTCTTCACAGCTGCCCTCATACCTTGCCAATAATACAAACTATTTAGTTGTGCAAATGTTTTGTCATGACAAAAATATCCAGCTAAACCTCCACTATGTTTTTATTTCAATAAATTATCTCTCATTGAGCATCTTGGTATGCACAATTGGCTTCCTTTAAACAACAATCCATCCCAGATCAAATATTCTTCCCATGAGTTGTTATCCCTCAACAAAGTATTTTCATATGCTTTGTAAGCCTCGTTAAAACCTGGATCTTCCAGATATATTTCCTTAAGGTGCTCAAATCCTAAGGTCTTCACTTGGAATTCATGTACAACCAAACTTCTCCTGATCAAAGCATCTGAAAATTTATCAGCACTTCCAAAAATATGTTTAATGACAAAAGAAAATTTTTTGCATGAATTCTACCCACTTAGCATGCCTCTGATTCAACTTATCTTACCTAGTAATAAATTGCAAAGCTTGATTATCACTATACAAGACAAACTCTTTTGGAATTAAATAATTTCTCCATTTCTTCAAATCTTGAATCACTGCATAAAACTCCTTGTCATATGCGGAATATTTTTCCTTAGCATCATTCAAATTTTCACTGAAATAAGCAACCGACCTATTATCTTGACTCAAAACTGCTCCAATAGCTATTCCACTTGCATCACATCTTACCTGAAATGTTTTTCCAAAATCGGGTAAAACCAAAATTGGTTGTTCTATTATCTTCTTTTTCAACACTTTGAAGCTTTTCTCAGCCTCATATGTCCAATTAAAATATTTTTGTTTCTTCTTCATAATGTCCATCATGGGTGCACATATACCACTAAAATTTCTGATAAACTTTCTATAAAAACTTGCTAACCCATGGAAACTTCTCACCTTAAATATGCTCCTTGGTGACGACCATTCTTTGATTGCTCTCACCTTCTTTGGGTCCATCTTCAATTCATTCGAAGAGATCAAAAAACCCAAATTTATGATCTTTGTCTTCATAAAATAACTTTTCTTCAAGTTTATTAACAACTTTTCTTGTTGCAATCTCCTCATCACTAATGTCAAATGCTTTAAATGTTCTTCCTCTGTTTTGCTAAAAAATAATATATCATCCAGATATACAATAACAAATTTACCTATGAAGTCTTTCAGTACTTCATTTATCAACCTTGTAAATGTTCTTGGAGCTTTTTTCAATCCAAATGGCATGGCTAGCCATTCAAATAAACCTTCATTTGTTTTGAATTTTTTTTTCCATTCATCTCCTTCTCTCATTCTTATCTGATGATATCCACTCTTCAAGTCCATTTTTGAAAAATAGATTGCTCCACTCAAACAGTCCATCAAATCATCCATCCTGGGTAAAGGAAATCTATACCTGATGGTTATCTTGTTGATGGCTCTGGAATCTATACACATTCTCCATCCCCCATCTTTCTTTGGACTCAATACAGTTCGAACTGCACATGGGCTTAGACTTTCCCTGACTAAACCTTTATCCAACAACTCCTAAACTTGATTCTTAACTTCTTCATTCTCTCGAGTTGTCAACCTATACACTTCATTATTTGGTAAAATATCTCCTGGGATCAAGTCAATATGGTGGCTAATACTCCTAATGGGTGGTAATGAGTGAGGCAACTCATCCACTACCATGTCAACAAAACTCTCTAACAATTCTTGGATTTCTTCAGGTAAATCATTCATGGAAGTATTTGTAAGGATAACTCTCGACTTCCTCACTACAACAAATTTTATTTCTTGATCTTTCTCGATCTCCTTCAAGAGTTCCTTCCCACTCATGAGAAGTATTCTTGTGCTGGCTTCTTCCTTTTCTTTCTTCTCTTCTATTGGCAGTAACATGTGGGTTCTACCATTTTTTTCTAGAGTATAATTATTCTTCCTCCCATCATGAATGACATTCCTATCAAACTTCCATGGTCTTCCCAACAAAATATGACAAATATCCATAGCAATTACATCACACAAAATCTCATCTTTATAGCCTCCTATTTTAAATTCAACTTTTCATTGTTGACTTACCATTACTTGATGTCCTTTCTGCAACCATGAAACTGTATATGGACTTGGGTGTGCAGTTGTCTCCAACTCCAGTTTCTCCACCATTTATGTAGATACTAAATTATCAGTGCTCCCATTGTCTATAATCATTTTGGAAACTTTGTCCTTTGTTTTACAAGAAGTCATGAACAACCTCGTTCGCTAAAATGACCCTTCTATTTCCTTCTCTTGATTTATAATAACATTCCTCATCATAAGGTTCTATCCTCCTTCTCTTGCTTCTGCTTCCACATTCTTCTGGGCTTCAAAAATGTGTGATTCTCCTCCTCCTTCTTTCTTCCTCTCGGGACATTCCCAAGACATGTGTCTTGTCTTTTCATAGGCATAACATTTAAGTCCACCTCCTCTACGTCTTCTTCTTCCTTAAGGAAACAAATTTCTCCCACCAAACGGTCTTATTCGGGAACTTCATCCTCTTTCAAAGTGACCATATGATTTCTCAATCTCATCCTTGGTTTTTGGTTCCTTATCATAGATGATTCCCTTACCTCTATTTGAGCCTTTGCTTTTGTTTTGCTGACTCTGGTTTCTGGCCAAATTTTTTTCTGCCTTCAGTGCAATCTAATAAGCATCTTCCACTGTCCTCATAGTCATCATGTCAATTGCATCCTGGATTCCATACCTCAATCCATTTATATGCCTAGAAATTTTTTCATCATCCTTCTCCCTTTGTCCAATCCTAATATTCAGTCTATAAAATTCTTTTGTATACTCTTTCACTATCATACCCCTTTGTCTCAAGTTCTGCAACTTTCCGAACAGATTTATCTAGTGATTCTTAGGTATGAATTTAGCCTTCGGTTTGGCTACCATCCTATCCCAATTCTTTATATTTTGTTTGCCTTTAATCCTCCTCTCTTCCTACAGTTGATCCCACCACAGTTCTACATGTCCCTTTAATCTAGTGACTGTTAGGACCACATAATGTACCTTTTTGCCTATACTTTTTGCCACCATTATACTCTTGATCACCTACATTTAGACTTATACTATCACTTTATCTGATCATCTCAAAGGTATACAACATCCTTTCTCATTACTATATGTTTAATCTGTTTTGCATAATATTTTACATCACTCTCGTACTTAACCATTGATTAGAAATGCATAAGTGTCCAAAACTGTAGATTTGCATTCAAGGCCTATTGCTGAAACACAGAACTGTCCAAGGCCGTCGTTGCTGAAACACATAACTGATGCTGAAACACGGAGCTGCTACACAGTCCGAGGTCGCAGATGCTGAAACACGGAGCTGCTACACAGTCCGAGGTCACAGATGCTGAATCACGGAGCTGCTACACAGTCCGAGGTTGCAAGATGCTAAAACACGGAGCTATTACATAGTCCAGAGTTGCGGATGCTGAAACATAGAAGAAACCGCCAGAACCGATGATGTTGAAACACAAGGAAGCCGCCACAGTCGGCGGTCAACGCAATCAGAGTGCAATTCACGTGGCTGAAACAGCCTGCGAATTGCGATGCTGAAACATCATCAACAACGATGAGAAGAAGCTGTTACACCAGCCGTAACAACAATACCTCGTTCAGTTCCTGTAATAGCATTCAGTTGCGTGAGACTAGGACATCCTATGCTGATTTAGAAAGAAGATCCAACTTAGGATAGGATTCAGATATGCATTGTAATGATTGTATCGAAGGGATTTCCTCTTTAAATCAGAGGAAATCACCATTCGAGATATCCAAGTTTTGATGTATTGAAGCAACTCCAAAGAAGTGGGACGTATTCTATTCTTCCAATTTGTAATGTGATATTTCGACAGATGAATATAAGACTGCTTTGAGTATCCTTCTTTAGATTTTCGTTCAGGGGAATCTTGTGAGAAGGGAGGGCCCACCTTCTTCACAAGATACACCCATTAGTTAGAAGTGTGTTAGTATAATTTATGTTCATACTTTGTTTAACTGTCGTTTGCTGAAACACTGTTTTTAATGGATTCCGCTTTGCTGAAACACTACTGACTCTGTCTTAGTTTAATTGAATGGAATTTGTAAT
>ML788608.1:375326-458143 GCA_009831015.1 Picea engelmannii
GAGGTTTGGTTAAAGGTTCCTACTCAGACAGGAAGGAACCACAACACCTTGTCTTCTGTAGATTTCATTTACCCCTGCAAGTGTGTGTTAGCCAGGGATTGGATTAAGGGTTCCTGCTCAGAAAGGAAAGAACCAACCATCCTATTCTCTGTAGACTGTCATTGGTGCTAGTTAGAAACTGGGTTAGGGATCCCTGCTCAGAAAGGAAGGGATCAGACTGCCATGTTCTCTGTAAACCTCAGCCTCACAAGTGTGCTAAAACAGAAATAAGGCTCGAGGCTCCTGCTTAGAAAGAAAGGAACTAGGTGGATTTGTTCTCTGTTAGATAGAGTTAATTGTTTTATGCATTACTATTTTCATGAAAAGAGTGTTAGCACTGAAGTCTCTGTTTGAGAGTAAGGGTCCTGTTCTCTGATTGCAGAATAGTTGTTCTCTCCCATTGCAAGTATTATTTTAATGTAATCCAGGATTCTTAGATTGATCTTTAAAGAATTGCAATAGGGAAGTTACTTTCTTGTGATTTAGTTCAGAGCTTCAGTTCATTCAAGCAAGTATAATTAGTATAATTTTCTTTACTACAACACTAAGTTGCTTTTGGAATTGAGCATATATAGTACGTGGTTATCTTTGAAAGAAAAGACTTCCCTGGGTTGATAATTTATGTATCACTTGGTTGTTTAATTCAATTAAGCAATTATAGTGACCAACAGTGACAACATGTCTCACCTTCCTTCCTTCATCAACATCTTCATAGTCGAAATACTTGTCCATGGACCTTATCCAATCCAATAACTATTCAGCATCCAAGTTACCTTCATACATTGGGATGTCCATATTTTTTCTAGCTCCCAACTTCACAACATCTTTCAAGAAGCATTCTTTAGCCACATCTTCCCCTGCAGCTTATTCAACCTCTATTTCTTTGATTTCTGCATCATTGACGTATTCAACGACATGTATTCTTCTTTGCATTGCTTCCATCACTTCCAACCTTGCGTGAAGATCTCTCATTTCTCTTCCTACAACACGGTTTTCTATAGGTAGTATTGTACGTACACTCGACGTCATCACTTCAACTGTTCCTATACACTGATTACAACTTCAAGTTTTTTTTCCAGGCTCTAATACCACTTGATGAAAACCCCCTTTCTCTCCAAGGGTTGTGCGACCTCCTGGTATAGGATCGTTCATAATACTAAGCTGAAAAAAGCTCTTCGATTCCCTACTCGAACCTCTGAGAAACAATCCATAGGTCTTTATAAAACTCCTCCTGTGTGAATTAACACTAGGCGCAAGCCTTCTCCATGTGACCATTGGTTGTGACCATGCGCTTAACCAAAAGGTGTTTCATGACTTTGCATGTCAGGTAATTGTATATGACTCAACCCGACTCTCTGCTTTCTGAACTCCCAAACTCCAAATTAGGGGTCTAGCGAGCGCTAGCTCCTTCTCCTATTCTTCGTCAATATGACCTTTCGTTATGACCTGATACTCGCGAATCAGGACTTCACATTTCGTGACTTTGGTAATTAGTCTCCTCCATTCTCTAGATTCTTGATTCCCAATTTTTCGAGGTCTCCTTCCCACGAAAGAAGTCAAAGATTCAATCTTCTCCTAGATCAACGACTCTCTATCTCTCCTAAGATTTCAAGTGTTGATTTATTCTCGCCCTTATCCTCCTTACATGTTTACTAGATCCATCGACACATGACTATCGGCACTCCTCCCTCCAAGAGTCTTTACCGCCTGTCCAAGTTCTCAATATCTCCTTGCCAAATAACTTGGCGTCAATCCTTCTGAGCATGAATTATTTCTCGACTTGAAATATTTCAATTGTTTCGAAGGTCTCAGCAATGTTTTCCCACACTTACGCTCCTGCGTGCAAACTTGCGCTATTCCTCCCTGACATTTTTAACTTACTCAGTCTCCAAGGGATTCAACCCTTTTGCATCTTTCAAAAGACTTTCTGATGCCCTCCTGGCACACTCTGTGCTCGACATTATGAGATTTTGAACTTAGAATAAGTTCGCCTCTATGTGCACTCCTTGCGCTTAATATGCACACTCTGCATACAAAAGCCCCACACTAGCTCTTCTGAGCTTTGAGTCGAAAACGACTCTCTCTCACACACTCCTTGCGTTTGGTATGCACTCCTTGCATAACTTAAATAAGAGAAATACTTAGAGACTTATTCAATTACTCATTCACCATGAACTTCATACATTCACAAACTCATCATAATAGTGAAACTATGAAAAAGTATCGACACGGTACCATTGGATAAATTTCCTCTGTTCTATTCATTTTTTGAAAAAAGAAATAGTAATTACAGGTACCGTCCTTTTACAAGCAATACAATGAAAACTTGTCTAACTGAGACCGCTTCTCAGCTCCTTTCTATCTTATCTAAGTTATATCACCTTCTACTCTAGCAGTTACCTACGCACTTAATCAAATGCAACCAAATGACTAATCAGGGCAAATATCCTACACCTGTAATACTTTACAGTCGTGTAAGGATTTACATTCGATCTGTCATTTCGAACGGTGGCCTGAATTTATATACACTAATTTAATTAACGTGAAATTAAAAATGTCTGCTACCAAGTTGGTTAAGAGTCAGCTTTGATTCTTTCAATTCGCTAAGGTGTCGATTTCGCTTCCACCTTCGCTTTTCTTGATTTGATAGCGATGTTCCTATATCAGTAGCATCCCCTGACTTGGTAACTCCTTTTCTAGTTTTTCTTCCTCTCCAATAAAGACATAAGGTGTGCTCCTATCCTTATTGGATTATTTGAGGAAGAACCTCGTTGTTGAGTTTATGCTCAAAGGACTTGTGGAGGAACCCAGGCGGTTTTCTCCGAAGTAGTGCCATAAATAGAACTAGGTTGTAAACAACCTTCACATATTGTTAACAATAGAAGAGTTATCTTTACCTCCTATATTGTGTTCATTTCAATGTTATATGTTGTTGTTTTTCATAAATTTTTTGATTTATACACTTGATATATGCTACTTGAACCTATAACTACCTTGTTGAAACACTATCTTGCTTTCCTATTGCAACCTAGTTCTAGAAGAGACCAGTTGAGCTTCAAGAAGTAGGAGCAGGGATTGACATCAAACAAAGGGTTTAAGGTGCAAGTCTTCTCCTTTATCCTTCTCTTCTCTCTCCTAGTAAAAGGTAGTTATTTATTGTTTGCATGCTTGTTTGTCAGGGTAGGTTATGTGTTTCAAATTCAGTGTTACTCTGTTGTGACTTGACCCAAGGTCACAAGGGAAAAATACCTTAATCAAATACTCATCAATATTCATGGAATAAGGCATCACAAAACCATTATTCAACAAGATATTATCATAGACCAATATCCACTACAAATTGGAGAAGCTTCAATGACAATACATTGAATAAAGGGAAAGAAAATTATGCAACAACTAACCACCATGGATTACGAATGAAAATAATTAATTTTAGATGGATGCATCATCATCAATGGAAATAATAAATTAAGAACATAATAAAATACTATTACTTGGTTTCATCACATTTGAAGCCTTTAATTGCAAATCTTTGAGGATAACATTTTTTTAAGGAGGTTACTATGTTATGAACCAAAGGGGGAATATATAGGGTTAAATGTATACAATATGATCCCAAAGGGGGGGATATACGTGGCTAAATGTACATGTAATGTGTAAATATATATGTAATAGGGTCAACCTAATAGTAAAGGGGCCTCATGTGTAGGTGTGAAGTGGTATATATAGAGATCATGTATGCATTATTGTAGACATATTAATTGTGATGTATGTATGTGTTTGGTTATTTGGATTATTTAAGGGGTTATTGCATAACTTATATATATTGGAGTTGTGCTCCATGCTCACATTGTGTACATGGTGTGTACTTCTGGTTTATTTTGATATATTAAGAATTTGGAACATTACACTATTTAAAGAGAATGGAGCATAATTTTTTTAAGATTGAATTGAAATATGTTCATTTAATTAACAAATTTCCTAAGTGACATGGAGTATTTCCCACCCAAAGGGTTTTCATCAGACAAATCCTAATGTTCCAATATAATTTTAATCTATGTGTGAGCATATGTCATAAGCTATTTGACCTAGTGGAGATAACCTATCTTCAAAACCTTATTATTTTTTATGATCATCATGGGAATAATATCCATTACATCACAGTACTATAATATAGGGTTGTAAAAACTTTTTGTAGTGTAATTGTTTAGTCAAAAAAAGCTTGTTTGCACTATGAAAAACTCATTGCAATAGGGTGTGTTGTATTTTGTGGCAAAGTGTGTCACATTTGCATTGTTTTTATTGACACATTCTTCTTCAAGATTTTTTTTTCAACATATTTAACACATGCTTCATTTGTGTGTCTAATCTTCATCGTAATTGTGTTGAAAATGATTAAAAAACAAATCTTATATGTCATATTTGCATCTTTTTTGCACTAAAAACGTGTTTTTTGTCTCTTCCATTTTTGTGTGTTAAGAACTTAGGAAAAGCCCGATTTAAATCCCTACATATTGATTTGTTTCATTTCTATTGTTATATTAGTATTTTCAACTAGACCTTTTTAATTTTAATAGTACCCTTGGTCTCGTATATATATACCTAGGAGAACTAGTTTTAGCATCATCTAATTTTGTACATTTGTCTATTGTAAATGGGGGTTTCCCCCTCAAATAGGCTTCACATTCATTCTTATATATTTATCAAGGTGTTGATCCAAGTGGATATCGGTGGTTTCCCACCTCTTCCACTGACTCAACAATTCTCTATATTTTTCGCATTTTTTCTACGGTTTTTGAGGTCCCAAACTTTTGGGGCCATTTTGAGGCCGTAAATAGTGTTTTTTGGACATTTGGGGGGCCAAGGGTTTCAATGGCATGCCCTATACCGAGCCAAAATTTTTAATCCTTGGGTATTTCTTTCCAACAAGCTATTGGTCACCCCAAACAAATATTGTATGCAATAGTTGTACCCCTAGGAAGTTGATGTATCAACTAACCACCTCGACGACCCTAATACTTTTGGAATTCCATCTTCTATGGTTAGGGTTTTAGTGTTTATGGATTTTGCGTCTTTGTATTTTTGGCTTGATTATAAAGGCCCTTTTTTACCTCTTTTTAATCATCTTTCTACAAATGAGCATAACTGACATATCTTTCTCTTCAGAGATAAGCTACCACCATTCTAACCAGTCCATGTTCTATAGTATTCTTCTATTTTAGAGTCTTGCAAGTTGCATATTTTTAGAGTCTTATATTATCATGGAAGAGGGATAGTGATTATTGAGGGGGCATATTAGGCCCTAATAGTTATCATGTATATGTTATTATACATTCGACTACATGATAATATGTGTTGGCCCTTGGTTATGGAAGGAAGCAAAGATTAAGGAAGAAGAGTGAAGTGCGAACTACGTGGAAGGCACATTAATTGAGAATGGGTCGAAGTGGTCAAAGAAGAAGAAAATAAGGAGCGAAGTAAGGGAAAGCTAGCCGTTGAAATAGAAGATAAAGGAAGATAGATCAACAAAGAATACAGATCTTGGACAACTCAGCAAGCGGAAAAAGCCATCAACATATGCTTTGGAGCACCTCATAGGAAAGAAGGAAGGACAGTTTGGTGAAGCCCTTAAAACACAGGTCAAGTTGACCTAGGGTTTAGACACCTAGGGTTTTGGTATTTAGTGTTTTGACACTTAGGATTTGGTCTAAGGTTGTCCAAGAGTCATGTAATGTATAAATAAAGGTCTAGGGGACTTGGGATGGGTTCGCTCATGTTGTTATGGTTAATGTTTGTCGATTGTTTCCATTGTCGAGAGAGAAGCATTGTGTTGCAAGAGAATTATCGAGTCTATAAGATCTTCAGCTGGGTGCGAAGATCAAACCCTGCAGCTGGGTGCGTAGGGAGGGGAGAGAAAGAGAAGGAAAGAGAGAGAGATTTGCAGGTAAGTGCGCAGATAGACCTACATGTTTCCATTTAATATATCAAGAAACACAGTTCTATGTACGTAGCCCTAGGGAGAGGGTGAACCGTGTATATCTTGTTGTTATGTGTGATGGATGATGTGTTATTTTCTTTCTGTTATACTGTTATTGCATTGTTGTGTTAGATATGAGATATAACCTGTGAAGTAAGCTTAAGCATGGTAAATAATAGCTAGGTGGTTGTGTGTTGTTGTTATGGATTCACTTTGCATCTCCTATGGTTGTAGACACCTGTGTCCTACAACCCCATATTGCTACTTCGGGTGAGACTGCATTTGCTTCGCAGGTGTTGTTGGAAGGGCCAATAGTTAGGGCTTGTTGGTGCATTGTTAGAGTTGAACCCTGGGTCTACCCCTATGCCAAAAAATGGTTATGTTGTCGGGACAGAGATCTTATTGATGGAATTTCAAGGTGGTTTCCATCGAAGACAGTTATTCAGAAGTGGATAGAAGAACAAGAGAAGGACTCTGTCGAATCTCAGAACAAGAACCCTAATATTAGTGAAGAATACTGGTTGGGAAGGTACATTTTTACCAACATACGCAAAATTTTATTTGGAGGAATTCATAAAGAGTTATACGATTTGGTTAGCCAGATTAGCAGATACCCAGTTTGAAATCAGACCTAGACCACCTGTGGTTTGGACATCGGTGTTGATCAAGAAGGTTAAGAGAGTTGATAACGCCATGTCAAGAGTAGTATATCACTGGTTTGATAGGACCATTGGAGGGTACATTACTGAGTTTACTATTGACAGAGTAGAGTCATATAGCCAAGCAAAGAGATATTTCTTTAAGGGGCCTAAAGGAAAATGTTTACACTTTTTGAAGTTAAAGATCAATATGTTATTGCATGAGAAGAACAAATTGAAGATACAGTAATCGGTCGAATTGAAAAGCTAATGTTCAAGAACTCAGACAATGACAACGACACAGAGGTTGGGCATACGTGTAGTGTGAGAACCTTTAGAGAGGTTCCTTTGGTGAACTTGTTTGAGCAGAGCCACGATCCACTGGCACAGAATGAAGGGTTATACAATGGAGAAGAAGAAGATTTATTGAATGAGGAACATTCAGATTCCGCTAGGGAAGAAAAAGGGAATATTGAAGAACCTCACAGAGAAGGATCAATAACTTCAGGGACTGTGCCTACCATTGAAGTAAGTACTACTACTTCCCCTATTGGTATAGAAACATTAAGTAACCAAAGTGGTCAGAGTTATTAGAGCACTCAGAGCACTGTTACCAGTAGTTCAATACATACTCAGTCAAGAAACCCAGGAAGATCTATGGCAGATGAAATGAGGCTACCTATTTTAAGAGGAGATGGATCTAAAGAACATGATAATAATTGGTTATTATGTGAAGTTGTATGGAGTATTAAGCAATTCAATGATGAAGTTGTTGATAGAGATCAATTTAGTACTACCTTGAGAGACCGCACACTGAGCTAGTACATGAATTTTGTTAAAGGGACTGTACAACCTAAACCCCTGAACGATATCAAGATTGTGTTGAGTGCAGAATTAAAGAAACCCAAGTCGAAGTCGCAGTGCATTACAAAACTAAAATAAATCAAGTAGAGAGTAGCTGAACCTGTTTGGGAGTTTGATCAGAGATTTAAGACCTTGACAGGTCATTTGATTTTTCAGATTCTAGACGAGCAGAATAAGGAATGGTTCATTGATTCCCTCTTACCACACATCACATTTCCTCTTATGCAACGGAAGTTCACTTTGTCGACTAAGGTAGTGGATATCGCCATGAAACTAGAATCAACCCCTATGGGAGAATCCATCTCAGGTATGATTCAAATTTCGAGTCAGCTAACTAGCTTATCTCTGCAGGTCGAAGATATGAAGAAAGAAAAGGGAAAAGATAAAAGAGAAGACATCTGGTGCATCAAATGAAAATCATAGGGCCATGAAAAGGATCATTGTCCCCTATTTAATGAGTACTTAGCCTTTGGAGCTCCGAGCCCTTTGAAGCAGGTTACTCTACCCTGGTGCGAGGTATGTAGAAATAGACATCACCCTAGTGAGTGTTATTACATGCAAAAATATGTCGAGAAACCTACCAACCTTTACTGCACATTTTGTAAATCTATGGGGCATGATGAGAAAGATTGTAGGGATTATGACCTCTTGCATGAAAGTTCAAGAGATACATATAGGATTCAAGGATAATTACAAAAATAGGGAAATACTATGCATTTTAATTCCCCAAGAAGAGGAAACTTCAACCCTCATGGTGGATTCAGAGGAAGAGGACAAGGAGGAGGCATGGGTCGAGGTCGAGGTTAGATCATTTTTTATATCTGTGCCCAATTGGTTCATTTGGAAAGGGACTGTCAGAACCATTGTACCACTTACAGCTACTGCAACTCATTTGAACATGTTATTGAGGATTGTCCAGCATTGTTAGCAAAACTTCAGGAGAGTCGAGGAGGAAACCAACAAGTCCAATTAATATTATCCGAACCTCACGGAGAGGATCCTAGAGTCTTTTTATCAGAAGAGGAGGCACTACTACGGGAGAAGATGGGGTGAATCTAGAAAAGGCCACATAGGGATCAAGAATCAGAAGAGCTACAGAGAAGACATAGTTGTTTGATCCAAGGAAAGAGAAGCAGAAATTTGAAGAGGCAAGAAGAGAATTTGGAGGAGAATAGACTTATTCATCGAAGGCACAATCAGAAGTGAGAGAATGTGGGATGCCTTTGGCATTTTATCAGTCTGCAACACCTGGAGAAGGAAAAGAGGTAAGAAATCTTATGGAATTCTTATGTACTTGCATTAATTTGATTAAGGATTAAAGAGACATACAAGAACTACAACACTTGATCAGATAGTACGAGCTAGGAAGAATAAATGTATGCTGAGTAGGGTTGTGAACCAAGTATCTAGGAATATGAGAACAAACAAGGAACTACACCTCAATGTTCATATTGGAGACTACGACATAGATTATATGGTCCTCGACTTGGGATCAGAAGTCAATGTTATGACAAAGAAGACCTGGGCACTGATGGGAAAACCTAGGTTGATTTACTCCCCTATCAGGCTCAGGATGGCTAATCAACAGGCAGTAAGCCCCTTTAGAATTCTAGAGCATGTCCCTATGGACATCGACGGGGTAAGGACATTTGCGGACTTCGAGGTGATTGAGATACTTAATGATAGTTGTCCCTATCCTGCGTTGTTAGGCATTGATTGGGATTTCAACAATTTGACTTTTGTTGACCTAAAGAAAAGAAGAATGACATTCGAAGGTGATGGCCTTAGGGTCATTATGCCTCTTGATCCCGATGAAGGTCGCAGATACACAGAACTTATCAGAGAAGAAGATTGTTCTTATGAACTAGAGAATATATACAAATTGACATCTAGACAGCAGAATTACATTAATCCTATAGAAGACGGGAATTTGAGTTGGCGAAGTGAAAGATAATTCTCATCAGACTCATAAGAAGCACCGAAGAATTGGAAGAACAAAATGTATGAATGTTTTGCATGAAGTTGTGCCGGATTGACCAAGGAAGTTCACTAGATTGGCACAGAAGTAAGTAATCTACCCACATTTGATGGTTTAAATCATTTAGAAACATTCTTATTGGAATTTGAAGAAATTGTACCAGTACAAAAGAGGTTGTTGGCACTAGATGAAGCCTTGAAAGAAACACTAGCAAGATGGTGGGGAACACACAAGAAGAACATCGTGGAGTGGGTGCAATGTCGCACTTTGATGATAGTGTGTTTTTCAGGCCAATTTAAAGGGTGCGAAGTTTGATACATAGGTCAGAGTTTTCCGAAGGACCATGTGCGAAGTTGTGAGGGGGCCTAGGGAAATATTCCTAAAGAATAGTGGGTGCATAAATTCATTAACACTTTGGACACAATGCCTATCAACTAGTATCTTCAAGTAGAACTGTGCCTCACCACTTCAGATTGGTACAGTATATCTTAGAACTTTATAGCTACATTTTTATTTGAAATTCAGTACCCCACAATAGATCAGGATTTACAAGTTGTAAGAAAAAAAGTCTTTGAGGAGGCACCTAACCTCCCTATTGAGCAAGAGGAAGATGAATGGACTGTACCTTTTCAGAAATTACAAGGTTTCTACAATATCAATGTTGATGAAGATGATGATCCTAGGAACATCGCAGAAACTAAAGGATAGAGAGACATAGAAGGGCCAGGGGTTGAACTACTTTTCATTGAAAAAACAATCAAAATCAAGAAAGTTAATATTGGAACAGAGTAGGCACCTAAGTTGGCAAACATTGGAGATTATTGGGATGATGCCACTATTGATAAGATTACTGAATTACTACATGAATATTAGGATTTGTTCCCAACCAAGTTCACTGATATGAAGGGAATTAAAGGGGTCATGGGAGAAATGAAGGTCCCCTTGAAACCAAATGCAAGGCCAATCAAGCAGAGACCCTACAGACTGAATCCCAAGTACAAGAAGAAAGTTAGGGTCGAACTAGACAGAATGTTGGAAGCAGGAATCACATAACCTGTTGAAGAATCAGAATGGATTAGCCCTATGGTGGTTCGGGATAATAAGACATGAGATATTAGAATATGTGTAGATTTAAGGAAACTGAATGATGCATGCTTACATGATCCATTCCCTACACCCTTTACCAATGAAGTGTTAGATAATGTAGGCGGACAGGCGGTCTACTCATTCACAGATGGATTTTCAGGTTATCATCAGATCAAGATTGCTAAGGAAGACAAGCATAAGACCACATTTGCAACAAAATGGGGTTGTTTTCAATACACAGTGAATCCCTTTGGCTTGAAGAATGCACCAACCATCTTTTCCAGGGTGGTGGTCGAAGCATTCAAGGATTTTTTACATAAATATTTGGAAGCTTATTTTGATGATTGGACTGTTTTTAGCTTATTGAAAGACCATATCGAATGTTTAAGATTGATGCTAGATAAATGTAGGCAATTTCAGATTTCCCTGAATGTAAAAAAATATATTTTATTTTCACCCTTTGGAGTGCTACTAGGGCATATTGTGTGTAAGCAGGGATTGTTGGTAGACCCTTCCAAGATTTCTATCATTGTCGATCTACCTCCCCCTACTTCAGTCAGACAGTTGTGCACTACATTGGGGCACACTAGATACTACAGAAAGTTCATCAAGGGGTATGCACAGATAACAACATCCATGGAAAATATTTTAAAGAAAGATTGTAAGTTTCAATGGTCAGAGGAATTCCAGTAGAGCTTCGACACACTAAAGCAGAAAATGGTTATTGCGCATATTCTGGTTTTCCCAGATTGGAGTAAGGAATTCCACGTCCATATCGATGCTTCATATATTGCATTAGGAGAAGTTTTAGCACAACCCGGAGCAGGTTATATTGACCACCTGCTAGCCTTTTCTAGCAGGAAGCTCTCTACAGCTGAGATAAATTACACTACCACCAAAAGAGAAGGTTTAGCTATGGTGTATGCATTGTAGAAATTTCGACACTACTTGTTGGGAAGACACTTTACGATGTTTACTAATCACTCTGCATTGAAATACTTAGTCAACAAGCCAGTGTTGGGGGGGAGAATATGCATATGGCTACTGCTATTCCAAGAACATGATTTTGAGATTGTGGTCAAGCCAGGAAGAATGAACAAGGGACCTGATCACTTGTCCAGATTAGAGCATGGAGAGGAACCTACTAGTCTGGAGGATACACTTCCATATGCACAATTGCTGACCATCAGGAAAGTTGATGATCACTTCGCCAAGATAGTGCAGTTCATGTCCACAGGAATGGATATGCACCCACCTCATAGGTGTGTCAGGATCCACTACTCGCTATTGGGAAATGTGCATGTTTATGACTCGCTAGAGAAAGGATGGCGACCACTAGCTGCAAATGTTGTTGGAAACCATGGTATATAACTTGTGCCTCATGTGTAAGTAGTTCAAAACTTCCTGTGTCTCATGGTGTGGAACCCGATTCTTCCAATCGATCAACCATCAAATCATAGTCGTAGATTCCCATTGCCACCCTACAAAACTCCATAATGGAAAGTGCATCATGTTTGAAGAAGTCCCCATACACTATTTATTCTAAATCAAACTCAAAGTTATATTCAGTGAGTGCTTCCACACCCTTCTTAGACCTATCGCTTAGATAATTTTCCACCCAAACTGAGACGACTAATCGGCCTAATTGATCTTATGGAAAAAAATGAAATTCCTAGGGTATGCACTCATCAACAACCTCCACAAATTTTGTTTGTGAAAGCTTTTCTTTTCCCCCAACATATTTCTCTAGGGCCTTTGAGGTGCACAATCATTCAGTCTTATCCAATACTAACTTGACTGAAGCCTCCAATACTAACAAAACTCTAATTTGGGGGTATGATGGGATCCTAAATTTTCCTATTATATTCAATTTTGTATAAATAATTACAACCACCTCCCCCTTCCCAAGAACCTTGTAATTTATCGATTATTCATCCTGATAACTACTAAACTAACCAATTTTGTGGCTAATGACAATATTGATTATTAGCTTGGATTTTTTTGGTTTCATTTTATGAGATTCTCATGTAATAATTTTTTAATTTCTTTTATTGTTGATGATTATGATGTACTTATGATGATTTTCTTTCCATATATTTAATCCATGTTTTCATGGGAAACGTTATTTTGTTCTTCTTTTAGACTTGATTTTTCCTTTGACATATGTCCTAGCTACAACTAGGAGAAAGGAAAAATGGTGACCATTTTCCTTCCAAGTTTGCATCCACTATGTAACCACCAATTCAATGAGGAAAGAAATGCTTCATAGGTAGACGATTAGGGCATCAATTGGCTTTCCCTATGAACATGAACAAGGAAACAGTCGGGTTTGCAGAGGCATGATATAGAATTCTCTAGCCCGAGAAGGGGAGATATGGACATTGACTCTACAAAAATTCTTTTAAATCAATAGAACAAGAGAAAGAGTGATGCCATGGAATTTCCATCAGACCACTTTTTCTAGCCCAAGAAGGAGGGATATTTCCACACACTCTACAACATCCCATTTAATCTATTAGGCCAAGAGAATTAGTGGTACCATGGAATATCCAATAGATCACTTGTTTCTACACCAAATAAGGATCATGCACTATGGGATCTCATTCCTCAACAAGCCACCTTAACTAATGAGGAGGAAAATGGAAAATAATTGGGTTCGATATAATTGGAATATAATATGTTTATTCAAATATGTGGGTTGCATACAATTGACATCTTTTTCTAAAACATTTTCTTTGTTGTAGTGCTAAAATCTAACTAACATGGAGTTCCTTTGGAATTCCTCTTAGTATCCTTGAGTTTCCATATTCATCAATGCAATCAAAAGGCTTGTTATATCAATCAAGTTTCACTTATTGTGCTTCCAAATAGTCCATACCATTGAGGACATCATAATAATGAAGATGAAAAATGTTAATGTTTTCAAATGAAAAGGGTCCATTCAACTTTAATAGACAAATATGCATTATCGAATCAACCATTCTCTTAGTTCTAGTGGCTAGATAGAGTAGTCATGACTTATTGTTCTTGCAGTTCTTAATGGAATTATATTTTTTAAGAACTTTACCAATAACATAACTATGAATAGATCCCAAATCAATTAAAATAGAAATGGATTTGTTCAAAATCTTACCTTCAATTTTGACCACAACTGATTAACTATTTGCATGGAATTATTTTGATGCAACATAAATCCTAGGAGTTGTCTATGACACATCATTCATAGCAATGGCCTCTGGGATGTTATGAACAATCATGGTTTTTTCCTCTTGATGAGGGTGGTTCCACATAGGTGGTCTTATCGATAACCCCAACACTGGATTGATTTTGTTTGCCTCTTTCTTAAAAACTTAGTTTTCTTGTTCCCACTTTGATCTAGTTCATTTTTATTAAGGTCCTTGGCTGATTTCTAAAGTGAAAGGGATTGAACCCTCTCTTCCTTGGGTTAAGCTTCTACTATTTCTTGTCCTTCCACTTCCTTTGGAAATTTGCTTTTTTTTTATTCTAAATTCAATAATATGTTTCCTTTCTAATTTCCTCTTCAAATGTTTAAGGCTCATCAAATTCAATCCTATCCTTGTAGTATTGTAGAATTCCACTTAAAATATGTTGAATATTTACTTTCTCATATCTAATATATTTGACATACCTTATAAACTCCATGTCAATTTGGCTACATACTCATCCATAGTCATTTTCCCTAATTTCAATTCATGGAATTCTTTGATTCCTTCATAATAATGACAGAGAGGTATTTTTACTAGAAGTATTTCTTGAATTTCTTCCAGGTAATTTAGTTTTCCTTGATATTCTTGACTTTCTAGACATGATCCCATGAAACAAAAAATATTCCATTTATATTAAATATGGTAACTATGGCCTTCATATTTCTAGAGTGGTCATGGGATTCGAAATATTTTCTTATCCCAAGAATACAAGCCTCAATTTCTTCTCTAGTATTAACCCCATCATCAAATGTAGGTGGTATTTCCTTCTAGAATTATCCCTACAAGTTATCTCTATGAGGTCTCTTCTTCCTATGACTACTTGGAGAATATTATGTGTTACTTAATGAGTCTTTAGATGGACACAACTCATTAATGGAATATGTCAATGGAGATGGTTTGTATGTCCCATATCAAGAGGTTCTCCTTACACTATTGGACCTTCTATGTGGATGAATTCTTGAACTAGTATAAGTCTCACCATCATTATTTGAGGTTTTTTATACATTTTATTTTGTATGTATGTCAAAATTCGAAGCATAGTTGCATTGCGCGGGTTATTCTCTTCTTGATATTTAATTAACCTTTCATTATCTTCTCTATAGATTTGAATTTCCACCATTGGGATCCTCATCATACCTACCCTATCTAGAGTAATCTATTGGTTTCTATGCCCATTGGACTCTGTCTTTGCATTTCCATTATGCATATTTTCACCCATGGAATTTTTTTGAAATCATACGGATTTTTTTCATCCTCCATGAAAAGCGTTTCTTAGGCCCACCAATACTAAGGGCATGTTTGTTAAAATTTTATAGGGAATTAGAAGGGTCTCCTCTATAATTGAACCCTTAGTCATCTTCTCCTCTAAAGGATCCACATAATCACTATATATTTTCTCATTTTGGATATCAGAGCTAGACATTATTATATCAGGAATATCACTTCCCAATATGACTTCTATTATTCCAATGTTACTTGGATTCAACTATAGAAATTTCGCACAAAAATAATTCCTGTAAACAACTATTACAACAAAATTATGATTTTGGAAATTATGTTGTGTTCAATGAGTATACCTATTATAATCAAATACAAAATGAACATGATCCATTCTTCCCAATTTTCCATATTAACTTAAGGTAATTTTTCATGGGGTTCAAATTATCTATTAATTTATATCATCCATTCACTTGGCATATTATTCCTTACTTTATTGTTTACACTGACATCATGAGTTAACTTCTTACTAGGTGTTATGATCCCTCTTGGAATCTTCAAAATTTCTATAGAATTATTTCACTTATATAGTCTTGTGGATATACTCTTTGGGTTATCCATACTACATATATAAGAGACTATATTTAACATTGTACATATCAAACACATCAACATAATGGCCCTTTCATAAAACCTTTGGGCCCTTCTCCTTCCTCATATTTTTCTATAGGTTCAAGAATTAATTTTTTTTTATCCCTTCCGGATGGTAGGTGTTGATTAGTTGGTGGATTGGAAGGGTCTTGAATCAACCTATCCACACCCTCACCAAGGAGAAATTCATCAAGCTGATGACATCCTTCCCAAAATGAATGGTTGAGACCCTGATGGGCCACTAGCTAAACCATTGCCACTTAATTCATTTTCAATATTAGTAATATTTTGTGGTTATTTAATTTGTGAGGTTGGGAGGCCCTTTTATAATAAGGTTCACTTTCCAAAACTATGCTAATAATATTAGAGTGTGTGGCCTCTTAATGGCCTACCACATGCAAGTTCCTTCAACTAAATCCCCTACTAATTCACCATGACAAAAATGGTTTGATTTATCAATCTACTGATGATATGATGGAGGAAATCACAATGTGTCTAGTGATAACCATGTTTCTTCTCTTCTACCTAAAATCAGTGGAATTTTAATTTGGGGAATAATATTTGATGGTTGTGAACTTTGTGAGGTATTTTGTGGGTGGGTTGCACCTTCCAACACCTTTCTAATGAAAAGGAACTACATATCAACCTCTCCTCCATAACCACACTCTAACTTATATGAAACATGAGGTTCTAACCCATGAAACATACACCTCTTCCATCTAACTCAAATCCTACCTGTTGTTCCACATTTTCACAAGGGTGCCACTCCAATAACCCATCGTTATTTCACGAATCTAGTGTAATGAGACAAAATATTCCCTACACAAACTATGACTCTTGTTTCTCAAAGAGATGATTCATAAGATGTCTACTCCCTGGAAATTGTTAAAATAAAGCATGGTCCAACATCTCTCTTTTTGAATTCCCCTAAAACTTGAGCTATGGAAAAATTTAATTCTTAGAGGTTGAATTTGACTATAATCAAAATTTCCCAAGACTATTTTTACCCTCCTATTGATGTGGGGAAATCCCCCCTCATAAACATCATAGGTTATCCCAATGGAAGGACCCAACTAGAGATTCCTTCATTGAAAATGGAAAATCCTCTAATTATGGTCCACTCCATTGATTCATTACTACTTTGTTGGTTATAAACTAGTCCATTTTTTCTTTTATAAAAAAATAGGTGAAATCATATATTATGCTATGCAATATGTAAATGAAATGAAACCTAGACTAATCTCATGAGAGTGTGATAAAGAAATGATTTGACATGAAACACAATGGAAACGTAGAGAGCATAGAGAGAATAGCCTACCAACCACAATTGAAACCAATCCTTATCGAGCATATTTAGGGGATCAAGGGTAGCCTACAATCACCAAGAGAAAAATAACTTGTTACAAAATAAATGATAATAAGAGACAATAAACACAATCAACTTGAGAAGGTCCATATAGCACAACCTTTACAACCCACAACATCTATCCTTAAAAATACTAAGAGATCTATGAATGGAGAGAATAGTGCACAACCAAACCTAGATATCAAAAGTATAATGGATAAACATGACCTCTTTCAACACACATGAATATATATTCAATTACTAAGAAACAAACCTATTTCACATCAAATATATTAGATATAAATAAAGGAAAGATATGCAAATGACCTGGATAATAGTCCACCTCTACCCTTTTCACAATAACCTAAGATTTCTCTGACAACCAAGAATAGCCTATGTATCCCAAGATTTATATCCAACAAGTTGGCATAGTATATGATAAGAGAGTGTGAACATGTTTATAAAGAGAATTCCCATTCACCTCAACATCTGCAAGATACAATATTCAAACTCACAAGCAACCAAGGAAATGGAAAATGAAAATATAACCTATAACCATTGATAACCTCACATGAGCATAAAACATAGGATAACAATGTTGTCAGTGTGTGATTATAATACCCTAGTTTCAAGGTATTCAACCAACAAAACCCTCCAGATACCGACCCTTTCGACATCACCCGCGTGGAAATAAATTCTCACCTAAGGTGTCTACTATGGCTACAGGAACCAAGTTATGTAGGGATGAGGGGATGTGAGGCTATCAACAACATATACATTACTATTTATCCACCCTGTGCACAATATCGTTTTTCATATCCTTTGATTAGTTAATAACTATATTGTGCATAACCCTTATAACATAGATTGTAACATAAGTAAAATATTTTGTCGTTCATTATTATTGCACATCAATGATACAGTAAACAAATATATACTAATCATGTATAAGAAAAACATCCATGAACAACCACATCAACACAACACACAAAGACACAGATTTTAACATGGCTCACCCAATCTTTGGGATACATCCACAATGATTGTCTTGTATATTGATATTCATGCAATAATCACCTCATTCTTGTGTATTGTGCTTACAATAGATACACCATATTATAATCCTCATTCTAGCCTAGCAGCTCTGCAGTGCATGTCTATCTCTGCAAGCTCTCTCCACAACCCTAAGCATAAATTCTCAATCCTACGCACGCTAAAATCTTCCTTTCAACAACCTATTCTTCCCCATCCCATTACAAATTTATACATAGAGTTAGGTCTCATAAGCCTAATAGCTTATCCCAAAACCCTAATGTGTCCTAGTTGTTTTCCTTCTTTTTTGCTAGCATGCTACTTTTCCTTCCTTTGCACCTGCATGTTTCTTTAGCACTGAACTGTTGCTTTCTTTATTTTATGATGAACTATTTATTTCTTTATTTTGTTCTTGCTCTGACATCTGCTTTGACTCCACAAACTACTCCCTTTTATTCTTTTGTTTTCTCTCTTCAAAACTTAGTTATTCAACATGCTTGTCCAACAAATCTCATTATCTATTCAAATAATGAAGATAAATTGCATTGTTCAATGAGGAACCCTTTCAAATGAAGGAAAGATACCTTTTTATTTAAAATACAGATGACTCTTCGCTTCCCAAATGAGTTTTGGTTTCCCAAGTAACTCTTGGGTTCCTCTTTATTTGGTGAGTTTACTTGATAAGGTTTTATCTTAGTTCTAAATTAAAGAGACGTGTATTTACAATAATAATATACAAATTAAAATATTTTCATCTCAACATTCTTTCATCTTGATCCGTGGTTTTGTGCTTGAAAAATTACAATTGGGAGATGCAAAGACCTTTTATTTCATAAAATGGATTATCTTTTCATTCTGACTTCTTTGTCATTTTTTGAGATTCTTTGGATAGATGATATTTGATCTCTCACTTACCTCCTTGTCTCGTTTAGATTTCTCTTCACTTGTGTTATTCAATGTCTTCTTATGAAAGTGGTCTTGATTTTACTTATTTTTTATAGCTTCAAGAAAAGGTAAAAATTACACCTTATACAACCTTGAATCATGCCTATAAATGTTTGTTCATCTATGCCATGTAATTTTTTGTGTTCTCTTATTTTACTTGTATAAAACCCACAAAAATTATGAGAAACCATTCCCATGAACTTGTTGAAGGATGCTTGAAAAAAAATGAAAATTTACAAGTGGTTGGTCACTTGCATATTCACACATAAATAATGTAAGAGATTTTGTTCAAAATTTTGCAAGTATGTGAAATCATGAGAGATTGATTAAGAATTTAAACTAAGAAGCTTGAGATCATATCATGGATATCCTTTCATGATTTCTAGAAAAGAGTGATATTCAAGCTTTGCTTCCAAGAAATTTTCTTAGTAAAAGTATAACTCGCTTAAGATTAGTATCCCATGAAAATTGACAAGAATGGAATCTACTTAAAAAGTGAAAAACTCACAAGCCTCTCTAGATTTGTATTGCTCATCAATATACTTAACAAACTTGTTTCAACAAAATTTCTTGAAAGCACACTATATGAGCATAGATAAGCATGAACAAGAAAAATCCAATGAAGGAGCTTGAAAGATTCATTGAAAGAACATTAAGGATTTAAAACATGAAGGCTTTGAAGCATTTATATTATAATGAAATATTTAATGCATTTTTCTAAATTCCTCAATGCATGAGCATGAAAGATTTGATGGATTCGTATGAAGGATTCAATGCACAAGCTTAAGGATAAATAATTGAATGTACAAGCATGAAAGCTTACAAACAGATAATGAAGTCTCCTTTAAACTCAAACAATTCACTCTTTTCAATTTCAAATGCATCAAGTGGTATCGTAGCTCTTTTCGAGTTAAGTACACTACAAGTGGTATTAGAGATCTTTCTTTGGCATGAAGTGGGAGAATGTTTTGGCAGGAAGTGGGAAATTGGTTTCTTCCTTTTGTTGTTTTTTAATAGAAAAAAATGGAAGCATTTAGGCGAATTTCTGAATTTTTTTGTGTAGAATTTGGATAATATATCTCGAGATCTGAATTTCTCTCGAAAAAATACCCAATCTAAAAAAAATGTCAAACCAGTCCTAGTAGATATAGAGGAAGATGTTGCATTTCATAATTGGCGTCATACTACCCAATCTGAGAAGTATAGTAGAAGTTGTGATCATTTTAAATAACATAGTGATCTATCTTTCAGTGGGTAAAATTCTTGTAAGAGAAGAATGCATGTAGAAAATTCAAGTGGAATCACATTTTTGGAAACCCTTGTAACCCCTATTGGTACCCCTTCAAGTAGTACTAGAGTAGAAAACACCTATATATGGAATCACACTTCCACATATCCTTGGGTATATAGGAAGTCCCCTAGGTATACTTGAAAATAGCTTTAGATGAGCTAATTGATCATCTTGTTGCTATAGTACACAAAGAACAACACTCGGGGAGACTACTCTCTAGTACCTGGGTAGTCAAGTAGTATGGCTAAGGGTATGGTTGAGTCTCCTTATTTATCTACCTAATATATTGGGTCAAGTACTACTATTGGACCTCGCACATATATCAAAGATATATAACACCTGACACTTGCTTTTCCTCGGGACCATGTAACATTTTCCAATGAGCTAACCCATGGATGATAATACCTACAAACCACCTCATAATTCCCCAAAAAACATGACCACCTACTCTACTACAGGAAAATTGGACTTTGTAGAAGCTCAAATTAAGAATCGCGAGAACGTAAATGGGTTGGATGAGAAGTGGGATAAGAAGTTGGATAAAACATTGGTTGAGAAGTTAGGCCGCTTGGAAGCAATATTGACTATGAATTCGGTGTTGTAGGTAGTTATAGGCATACCAAAATAAGAACACTAGATCGTATAGCACATTGAGCCACACTAGGAAGAAAATTCTAACTTGGGACCCTTTATCCACTCACAACCCTTTTTGGGTCCGCACAAAAATAGATCGATGGATAATAACATATGGCATTGTTCTCCTACGGTGGACATGAACAAGTTTTATGGTTATAACCCATCAAGATGAGTCACCCAAATGGAATATAACTTCTCCCTCCAAGGCATTATCGATGACATGATGAAACTTAGGGTGAGGTTCTTGTATCTATATCCGAAACAATGGAAATGGTGGGAATGAAATAAAAAAACATGTGGTTTAGATCACCTAGATTCAGATTGTTTAAGATATCTACACATGCTTCAAGAGAGATATTTCTATTTTGGGTGTCTTACCAAGTTATGCCAAAGAGGATTATTCATTGACTTTATGGAAAGCTTTGAGAAATTATGAATTCATACAGAGAAATTAACAGATTCTTTCTATAAAGTATGTTTCATTAGTTTCCTCAAAGGAGGGTATTCGAGCACAATTTTGAATGCAACATCCTACTACATGGTTGGAAGTGACTCAAAGGGATCCATATTGTGAAAGGAATGAAATGGAAAATAGGAAAGAAAATGTGACAAAATAAAGAAAAGAGAATAATATGGCATGAAATCAACTCTTTATTAAATGGAAAAATCCTTAGAAATACATCATGGATGTATGTCTTCCTTTAAATATGAGAGGCCTTTATATATAGTACTTATGGGGTTCCTCGTAGGATTCATGTCTTTTCCTTGTTTCGTTTTTCAAATACCATGGGTGAATTCAATGGGATACAAAAACAACACACATGGCTTTTCTCAACCTTATTAGTATTCATTATTATTATTTTTCTCCCACCAAATACCATGGGTGTGTACCATGGTTTACTAAAACCATGAACTCCATGGAATCATATATTCCCAATGGTAAAAGGAAACAATTACCATGGTGATTGAGTGGAAGAGGTGGATGACCACCAATTTTCACTTGGATTATTCCTCCCCCCTTAGGAAGAAATGGTCCCCATTGCATCAAATTCCATCATTAGATGGGGAAATTTCTATTGAATTTGGCTCTTAGTGAGCTTATTTTCTTGGTGAAGAATATTCACTAATTTGACGACCCGATAAATCTATAGGTTTTGTTGGTGGGTCTATTGCATCTATGTATCCATGATTCAATCAACTATAGCCTGCTAAAGGTATTCCGAGTTGAGTTTTGTAGGGGGGAAGTGCTTAGCTACATCTAAGGTGTCTAGTAGACGTGGAAAATATGGGAAAAAGAGATCCACATTGAAGACTGGATGTAGGCTGAGGAATGGGGGAACAATTGATTCAAAATAATTCTCACCTACAACCTTGGTGATGGTGTAAGGCCCATATCAAAGTGGTCAAAGCTTCCAATGGGGTCCTGCAAGGCGCTCTTTTTTCAAATGTAACCAAACCTTATCACCAACATGAAAATTATGTGGAACTCAATGTTTGCCATGTTTTCACTTGTACTTGTCATGTGATTTCTACAAGATGCCATGGACTTTTTGGAGAATGTGAAAAATCCTTTCAACAAATTTGACTGCATGATTTTCCTTAGTCTAACACTTTATTTCCTCACTCTTCGGAAGGAAGAGTCTTTATATTGGACCATTAGGTGAGGTAGCACCAGGTACCAATTCAATGGAGTGCTTGACTTGGAAGTGAAGAGGCACCCCCATAGGTGAAGAAAAAATATCTACAATCTTTTTGACTTGCTTCTGTTGTATAGAAAGTTCATGGTTTGAGGATGTAGTGGTCACAGTGACCTTTTTTTCACCTCTAAACGAATCCTAAAGAGGCTAAAATTTGTGGTCTGAGATATTACTTTGCAGAAATGTTGGCATGCAGTGGGAAGACCCACAGTTCACCAACAAAACCCTAAGATACTAGCCCTTTTGGAATCACCCGCAAGTAGGTGAAATCTCACTCAAGGTATCTATGGGGACTACAGGAACCAGGTTTCCACAATCATGAAGGGATGAAAGGCATTCACTCTTACAATTGTATTTAACATTCATTCATTAATCTGTATATTGTGTGTGTAGAATCATCTGAAATTATAACATGCTTCTATTAACCAAACATTCATTAAGTGCGCGTAATAAACAAAATAGTAAATAAGCACATCACAACATAACACAAAGGCACCATATTTAACATGGTCCACCCCAAACTGGGCTACTTCCACAATGATAGGATTCTCATTTTATTATTCAGAATCATTCCTTACAAAATATGTGCATTGTGCTCATACATGATATCTCATTTATAACCCAACATTCCCTTGTTGTTCGCGCATACAATGCACACTTATCTCTCGAATGATATTCAACTTAGCTCATTATCGACTCATAATCATTCATCCATAACATACTCAATGTAAGAACTACTTTACCCCAAAAAACCTTTACATATTTATACATTTACATTAGGGATTAGCCCGTTACAAAATGGACAAAAATACTTAATGAATTCTAACTAACTTCCTCCTTTCACGCGCATTGCTCCTGAAAATGCACTAACTTCTTTCATTTCCTCCATGCACGATACCCCTTATCCAACTTGTTGTGTGGTTTTCTCCTACATTATTCCAAAACTGGTCCCAAAATATCCTTCTCCAACAATCCCACAACACTCACTTGTGGCTCATCCCGAGACACTTTAGGCCTTCCACGTCAAAATGAACTTCTGGAACATTTCTCTTACAACCATGATCTTTTCCTTTACTTGTGTTTCCTGCTACAAAATTCCCTCTATTGTTTCGGAAATAATGTGGGTATTCAACTTCTTTTCACTCTCTTGCATTCTCTACTTCACTATGCCTTGCGTAGCTGCAAGTTCCTCTGTTACCCAAAATGCTTTCTCCTGCAGCGTCTCAATCTTTTGTGCATGATCCTACTGTTATTCTCTCATTTGGTTCATGTCTAAGTACAACTTCCTATTCTCCATGATTACAACCATATTTTTTTTTGGTGGCAAAGTGCTCATCGTCTCTTTAAAAGTTGGTTCCTTCTCCTATGCAGCCTGCAACTTCTGCTCTATTCCTTGTAACTCTGCATATTTTGTTAGTTGAGTCCATACTTGTGTGTTTTCTTCATACAACTTGGCACACTCCTCCTCCAAACTCTTGACACTTTCCACTATTTTCATCATTGTCTTCTCCCTTTTCTCCCTTTCCTCGGGTGGAGTGCTTGGTGTAGTGCACACTTCTAAGTCTACTATATTCGCACAAAATCCTTGAATGGATTTGATAATCTTTGACAAATTCTATTCTAATGGATCGTCTACTTCCATAGAGACCTTTGGGATGTCGCTATAAACCTTCAGGATTTCCTTTTGTAGCCTTTCTTCTTTATGTTTGGCTTCGCCCCGCTCCATCATAACTTTGTTATATTCTATCTGCAATTTTTCCTTATCATTTTTCACTTTGGTCAACTCCATCGTCGTCAACTCTGCATGCAAATTTATCTCCTACGTAACACTTGTCTACAAACCCTTTAATTCATTCATCGACAACTATAATAAGACTAAGTCAATATGACTTAATTCTTGTACTTGTTGTTGCATCTCTGTCGAGGGGAACTCTATAGCCCCTAGTGATATCTTTATCATTTGACGCTTTGCTAATACTTTTGATGGGTGAGAGGTTGTCAGTCTTGATTCTATAATATCTATTGTACTCTTCATTTGTTATTCCTCTTTCCTTTGCTATGGTTCTATCTTGGTTGCTTCCAAAAGATGATGAAATCAAGCTATCTGATCCTACACATAACTGTGTATATCATCTTGTTTATGCGACGCGTGATGAAATTCTTCGCTCACCACTTCCTTTACTTGATATCCTATTTTATCTAGGTCATATTTTGTCAGGGCATGGGTGGCCACTTCTTTGAATGCTTTCCTCTTCTTGCGTTGGTGTACTGATTTCCCCTTATCATGTTATTTCCTCCTCTCTCTAGGGAATGATATTGTTTTCTATGTTTTTCCAACACCATTTCCTTGTTCTTCCTATTCTTCTTCTTCTTATTTTGGATCATTCTATAGAGGTTATGTTTTTGGATACTTTGTTTCCAGTACTGTGGTTTTCCATTCTTCCTCCTAGTCTTCTATAATTTTTCCAACCTCATCTCCTATCAACCTATATCTAGTCGTCATCCATTGTTGATCGGGGTCCCTCTTGGCTTGGATATATATATATGGTGTCTTCTTGCCTTAAAATGTGCAATCTCCTTGTATGCTTCCACTACCCGTGGTAGTATGCATGGTGTATCCTGAATGCTCTACCAAATTATCTCCTTGTAAACATAGAAAGTGATGTTATTAACCAATTGTCTTTCCTTGTGTGCAGTATGCCACAAGCTCACATATCTCACTACCAAACATGGTTTCTTCAAAACTCTCATAAATTGAGTGTCTTTTGACTCCCTCCAAGATTTTAATGCAATCAATATCAATATCCATGCATAATGGAATTATGATCCTTTATCTTGTGCCTCCCTGCAATCCATCAAGAATAGGTTTACCAGGAAAGTTGCCTAGTTCATTTGTACTCATGTGACACACTTCTCAGCTGTTGATATTACACCTACTAGTACTTGATATTTGTGACATTTCCTCAACAACTTACAGGCCAGCAACTACATCCCGAACCTAACAATATAATCATTAATACTTGCAATGTCCAAATTGCATGCTCCTCTATGTGTGTCATACTTATCCTTCATCATGTCTTCCACTGCTTCCTCCTTAGATTTGTATGTGATTAATGGAAGTGGGTCTTCCCCTACTGATAGAAACCTAATGAATCACGTAATGAGTTGAGTGTATATCAACACTGGCCTATCCAACCATAAAAATATTCCATGGGCACAACTCAATAACAACTTGACACAGATGTTGATCTCTGCACTCCTACCAAAATGTGGAATCTCTAATAGATTCAAAATGCCTATTTTCTCTAGCCCTGCTACCCACTCTCATGGATCTACTATAAATTCTTATGAATCCAAGATGATTTTCATGCGCATGTACTTATTTGGTGCTAACTTTGGAAACTTCTTTACATTTTCCAAGTCGTGGTTTGCAAACTTCATATTTCTTATTGTGCCTAACATATATCCTTCAATGATTACTCTCGATGGGATATCTGGTTCGAAAAATTCATACTTCAGCTCCTTTAGTATATTAACCTACTTTGATGTCGTCTTCCTGGGTGGCACATAATCCTCTGAAAATTTAACCAAGATTGGCCCTAACGCTGACGCTCCCAAGGTTTCCTTGAATACAGGTATCGATGTCTTCATGTTGCATTATCTCTTCTACTGTGATGAAGCTTATCATGTCTTCGGTGGTTCCATTTTCTTTGTGGTTAACTCTTGTATGCAACTTACTTACTTGACTCTATCAAACTCACTCAGCTCTTTATGTCTCTTTGAATGCTTGACCAACAATAACCTTTTCCTATCGACCCCTCATCTTCATTTATAGAATGTCTCCAGTTGTTTCCATTCTTCTTTGCACCGAAATTTTTAGTCTTATCCACTTGCATTCGCATGCAATTATTTCCCTAACTCTTCATTAACTTCATATCCTCTGGCAGATCAAACACTAGATTTTCTAGCCTGTCAAAATCTTCTTGTAATTTTTCATTTATGACTACACGTCTACACTACCTATCCATCATGTTTTCTCTTTAATGCATGTCTCGTCATGTATGTTCTTTAAATATTTTCCCGCCCTCTACTCATATCTTTGTCTCAATTCAATCCTCTTTCTTACGCAGAATTCCTTCCTCTTTCTACAACTCTATGACATTTTATGGTTTATCTCCTTACTAGTTTAATTGTTTGAACAATACCTTATGCATAAATTCAACTTTATGTCTCTTAACTCAAACTTTTTTATTGTTTTTCTTATTTTCTTTTTGTTTTTATAATACAATTACTATTATACAAGTACTATAGTACACATTCTACATAGTCAAGCTAGTGTGCAGAAGCTTAGATGTCCCTATACAGTTTCAACCGACTTCCATTCACCAGTCCTTCCACGAGTTCCCAATTCAATTTCTCTAACTAAACAACACCTTCCTATTTCAAAAACCTTATCACATATGGAGCTAACCAATGGATTTGGAACTTCCTCGGGTGTTGCAAATACTTGTCATAAAGAAAAAATAGATCTCCCATATCGAACTTCTTATGTTTAATATGTTTAGCATGCCATGTTTTTTTGTGTTAAGCCTTAATATTGGCTCATTACCCCTTAATTGGGGCATATTACATTAGTAATTTTATTTTATTTGTGTCAGATTTATTCCATTAGTTGTAACTGTACCTCCTAGTCTCCTATATATACCAAGGAGACATTGTCATTTTGAATCATCTTGTACTTGAACATTTATGTGGGGTAAAAGGAGGTTTCCCCCTCAAAGAGGCTTATTATCTGAAATTATCTCTTTTTCAAGGCACTGAGTACTTATTATGAGGTTTTTCTATGCTATATTGATATTTGGTTCTTAACATATGGTATCAGAGCTCAAGGTCTTGGGGTTTCTCAGCTACATCTGAGACACCGTGGAATTTTCGCTATAACTTTTTTTCTACAACAATTCAGAAGGAACGGATTGGAGGCTATTTAGTAGATGGATAAAGGTACATTGGGTTAAAATTTTATCTCCTGAGGCCTTATATTTTAGGAGATACAACCTTTGTAAGATAGGGTTATGAAATCATCCTGAATTGAGTCATTGCGGAATTTTCGCTATAAATTTTTTTTTGTAACATTTTAGAACATGAAATAAATAGGATATTCACATAACTTAGTAAGGTATCTATGGAAGAAATTTCATATTCTATGTCATCTTAAATTTGTATATACACCATGCGGAAGATAGGGTATCTGACTAGTCCTATTGACTAGTCTCAAGAAGGTGTTCTGGGTAAAAAAATCATAACATCTTCCTAGAGTATCCAAATTGAGTGAGACTAGTTGCATTGGATATTCGACAACCCTTAGTATTTCTGGTACGAGTTGCAGAATTTCATATCAATTATTTTGTATGGGGCATGCTGTACAAGTGAGATCTCCTAGAAAGGCCAAAAATCAGCAAGTTGTGGGGAAGTTACCATGAATTCCACTCGGCACATCCAATTTTTATTAGACCTGTGGCATTGAAGAGAAGAAATATCAGAGACCTACAAAAAGTAAAATTTCATACTCAGAAGGGTCTAAATTTTGGAGATACAATAAAAGGAATATTGTCTAGCAGAACCACCTCAAAATCAAGGTTTAAAGTGATACTTGGCCAACATGCCACCAAAAAAGGGAACTTCTACACCAAATAAGCCTCCAGACAATCCTACTTGGACTCTTGATGAAAGTGAAGAAATGTGTAGGGACATAAATGATTTACAAAAGAAGATAGTAACAAAAGATGAACTATAAGAGATGATGGATTCAACAGAAGCTAGGTTTGAGGCAATAAATACTAATATGGATGCTTTAAAAGGGGAGATCATAGAAGGATTGAAAATTTTCCTAATAGAGAGGACACCTGAAAGTGAAAATGTATCCCATAAAATTCATGATGAGGACACAAGGAAGGTGAATCAAGAATGGAGAAACTCCAACTTTGGGTTGAAGACCAACCACGTTCCTAAGATCGATATGAGGAAGTTTGATGGCAAGGACCCAATCACATGGATACTTCAGATGGAGCAATTCTTTGATCTACATACTGTGCCACATACACAAAAGGTACAAATTGTTTCTTTATATTTAGAACCCAATCAATTTGTATGGTATTGATGGCTTTGTTCTCGCAAATCACTCGTCACTTGGACAATTGTCACAGAAGAAATGATAGCACACTATGAGGATACATGGAGCAATACCTTCTTTAGCCAATTGATAAATCTCAAGCAAAAGGGTTCAGTTACCGAGCACATTGAGAACTTCCAAAGATTTAATATAAAAGTAACAAATATTCCAGATGAGCACGTGATTGATGTATTCATAGGAACTTTAAAGGATAACATTCAACATGAGGTTCGCCTTTGGGAACCCAAATCATTGAAGAATGAATTTAGGGTGGAAAGAAATCTTGAAAGTAAAAATGTGTCTATGGCTACTAGAAGGACCAATCCTAACATCTATAGAGAGAATAATGCTCTTTCTTCTAAAACACCTCAACCTACAAGGTTGAAACCTCAACAATTGGAGGAAAGAAAAGAAAAATTTTTATGATTTAATTGTGACAGCAAGTATAGTAAGGGACATAAGTGTGGTGATAAGAAATTATTCTACATAGATTGTGAAGAGGAAGAAGAAAAAGAACAAGAACCATCTCAAGATGAAAATGTAGAAGCAATTTCGTCTGAAGAGTTGACTCCCACGATATTGTGTAATGCATTGGCTGGAATTAGCACTCCTCAAACCCTCATGATCAAAGGATACATCAAAACGAAAAAGGTAATAGTCCTAATTGATTCTGGCAATACTCATAATTTCATTCACTATAAATTAGCCAAAGCTCTCAATTGCTTTGTATATCCATGGCTAGAGTTTCAAGTAATGATTGTAGATGGAGGAACTATAAATTGCTCAAGAAAATGAAATAAGATCAATCTTACTATTGGGGAATATGTAATGAATAGTCCAATGATTTCTATACCCATGGGTGGTGATGATGTTGTACTAGGAATCCAATGGTTACAATCATTAGGAACAGTGGCTTTTAATTTTCAAGAACTTTTCATGAAATTTTCATTGGAAGGAAAATAAATTGAGTTAAGAGGTATCACAGGGAAACTCGGTAAGGTGATAAGATCTAATGGAATGACAAAATAATTGAAAAAGGGGAATCAAGGCGTTATTGCACAACTTTGCTCACTAGATGTTAAAACATCTAAGCCATCTAGTCCTCAAGATCTCCAAGGGATCATTGATAAGCATTCCAAAGTATTTGAAGATATTCCCAAAGGTCTTCCACCCACTCAAAATCATGATCATGAAATTCACATAATTCCTGGGAGTTCTCCTCCTAACATTAGGCCATACATATACCCTTATGCCCAGAAGAGTGAAATTGAGTGCATGGTTGAAGAAATGTTAGAGGTTGGAATTATTAGACCTAGCCAAAGTTCTTACTTTGCACTAGTGGTAATGGTATTCAAGAAAGATGGCTCATGGCATATGTGTCTAGATTATAGAGAGCTCAACAAGATCACTATTAAAGATAAGTTTCACATTCCTGTCATTGATGAATTGTTAGATGAACTACATGGAGCAATCTATTTCACAAAATTGGATCTTCGTTCAGGGTATCATCATATTAGAATGAAGGAAGAAGATATCCCAAAAACCACATTCCGAACTCATCAAGGCCATTATGAATTTTTGGTCATGCCTTTTGGCCTTACAAATGCACCTTCCACATTCCAAGAGTTGATGAATTCCATTTTCAAGCCCTTCCTTCGAAAATTTTTGTTAGTATTTTTTGATGATATACTAATCTATAGCAAGTCTTGGGAGGATCATGTGTGACATGTTGACAAGGTGCTACAACTACTAAAGGAGAAACAACTATATACCAAACCATCCAAATGTTTTTTTGGAGTGAAGGAGGTAGAGTATTTGGGTCATATTGTATCTCATGAAGGTGTCAAGGTAGACCCTAACAAGATTAAGACCATGATGGACTGGTCGATTCCCAAAACATTGAAGAATCTTAGAGGATTTTTGGGTTTGATAGGTTACTACCGCAAGTTTGTTCGAAACTATGGAAGAATAACAACACCTTTAATGACACTAACTAAGAAGGATGCATTTTCATGGACTCCAGAGGCAATATTTTGAACAACTTAAAGAGGTGATGTGCAAATCTCTTGTCTTGACCACTCCAGACTTCACAAAAACCTTTATTTTGGAATGTGATTCCTCAGGAAATGGAATTGGTGCTATCCTAATGCAAGAAGGAAGGCCCCTGGCTTTTGAATTCCACTTGGGAAGATGAGTATTTTATACAGAAGCATCCATAGTTACTCAAGCATTGCGGAAAACACTTGTCTCAAGGGGAGGGGCATGTTAAGCCCTAATATTGGCTCATTACCCCTTAATTGGGGCATATTACATTAGTAATGTTATTTTATTTGTGTCGGCTTTATTCCATTAGTTGTAATTGTGCCTCCTAGTATCCTATATATACCAAGGAGACATTGTCATTTGGAATCATCTTGTACTTGAACATGTATGTGGGGTAAAAGGAGGTTGACCCCTCGAAGAGGCTTATTATTTGAAATTATCTCTTTTTCAAGGTGTTGAGTACTTATTTTGAGGTTTTTATATGCTATATTGATATTTGGTTCTTAACATTTTGGGCGATTTATGAACCTAGTGATGAAATATCGTGATAAAATGGTCTTCTTCCAATTCTACTAACTCTAACAATCTTTTCTCTACTATGCCAAAATTTGTGAGCTTTTTCAGCACGACAATGCGCAAACTCAACATGATGAAATCCATAAGCATAGTTGCTTCTTGTCCATACACTAATCTATAAGGTGTTTTTCCTATCAAATTCTTACTTGTAGTCATATATGCCCATAACACTATAGGAATCCTTAGGTCTCAGTAATCTCTACTTACATTACATACTTTCGTCAATGCATACTATAGGATATTGTTGAATGCTTCCACTGTTCCATTTTCCTGAGGATAATAAGGTGTGCTCTTCTCGTGATGAATCTGAAATTCCTCTATCAAAGATGAAATATTCCTATTCATAAAATGGGTACCCTGATCACTCATCATAATTAACAGACATCCAAACCTTTTAACCACATTCTCAAACAGAAACCATGTAGTAGTCTTCGCACTACAATCTCTTACAGGTTTTGTTTCATCCCATCTGGTTAAGTATTTCATGGTAGTAATGATGTATCTTTCTCCTGACCTTTTGGTTGGTGGGTTGATCGGTCCAATGGAGTCAACTCACCATTTATCAAAAGATTGCAACATGACTTGTGGTGCTAACAACATCTCATCTCTTCTGGATGGATTCCCAATTCATTGACATATATCACAGGTCTGACATAACTCCTTAGCATCCTTTTAAAGGGTGGGCCACCAAAGTCCTGTGCGTAAAATATTATAATATGTCGCTTTCCCTGCATAGTGGCCTCCTTCAACTCCTTCATTTTCCTCTTCTAGAATCAAATACGTCTCATGATCCAATACACAACATTGCAGAGTACTATATGCACCTAAATTTTACAAATTCCCTACTATAAGTTGATAGTTTGTTTCCTTTACTACTAATTGCTTCTTCTATGCAACTGTAAAGTCAAGTGGGGATACTCTTGTGCTGAATTATTGGACTATGTCTTCAAAATAATCATCTACCATGTGTACCGCAAAAAAATGTGTGTCTAGTACAATGTCATCCAAGTTTCCTACATCTTCCCCTGATAATATGTGTGAAAAATGATTAGGTCCCGAATTTAAATTTCTTGGCTTCACAATCACTTCAAAGTCATATTCCTGAAACTTTAATATCCATGTACATATATTCCTCCCCCAACACTGCCTTATTGACTCAATATCTCAGTGCATAATGATCTGTGTACATCTTAAAGTATGATCCCAACAAGTAATATATAAACTTTTGCAGTGCATACACCATTTCCAATTCTTCACGCTTTGTGGTATTATAGTTTTGTTCAGTTGTGGAAAACTTTGTTCTTACAAATGAAATGGGATTATATAACTCTCCTTCCCTTGGTTGAGCCATAACTATGCCTAATTCCATAAAAGATGCATCTACATGAACATGGAATTCCTTCGTCCAATATGGGAAAACTAAAATTAGCGCGATGACCAAATTCTACTTCAAGATATCAAAACATTGTTGACATTCCTCATTCCATTGAAACTTAACTTCCTTCTTTAACAATTTTTCCAATGGGGTTGTGATATACCCATATCCTCTAATAAAATTTCTATAGTACCATGTATGAATCAATGTTGCTCACAACTATCGCACTGAAGTAGGTGAGGGGAGATCAACAACTACAACAATCTTCGGAGGATCAACCAATAGACCTTGTTTACACACTACATGACCTAAAAAAATTCCAAATGGTGCGTAGAAAATGAACTTATTCAAATTCAAGGAGATTTGGAATTGTATACATCTATCCAACATTAGGCATAGAGTCTCATCATGGTCCTTCAAAAAGATAAACATTGTCCAGTTATCCAAGTATACTTCTAGGAACTTATGAATAAACTCTTTAAAATCTCATACAACAACTCTGGAGAATACTTCTAATGCATTGTTTAATCCAAAAGGAATAATTGTGTACTGATAACATCCCCATTCTGTCACAAATGTTGTCATATATCTATCTTCCCACACAATCTTACTCTGATGGTATCCCGAAAATCCATTAGTGAGTGAGTATGCTTCTTGACCTCCTACATTCTCCAATACTTCATCTGTACATTGGGTAGGAAACATGTCATGTAAACAAGCATCATTCTATTTCCTCGAATCCATGTAGATTCAAATTCCATCAATCTTCTTGTCTTGAACTACAATCATATTGATCCATTCTGACTCTTTCACATGTTCAATAATTCGTGCTTCCAACATCATATCTATATATTCTTTCACCTTATGCTTATACATTGAGTTCAATCTGTATGGTGTCTTCTTCACCGTCTTGGCATCTAGATTCAAATGGATATTCATCTCTCCCATCTCCCTATAAATCCCTTTCATTTTTGAAAATGTATTCGAAAACATGTCCTGGTATTCACACGACAAATCAAAAATCTTTTCAACATTTTTTTATTTGATTAGTCTCCAATGTTCACAAACCTGGGATTTTCCTCTGTACTAATATTCACTTTACATATTATCAATGAATTTTCATACATAACTAATTCAAGCTCAAGACCTTCTACTACACTCTCCCCTTTAGTTTCTGGTATTTCCACATTTCTCGGGTTTTTATCTTCCTTGTCTTCCTCAAAAACACTATAGAATTTCAAAATCTCATGAACTATTGCAGAATATCTATGTGCACTACATAAGGGTACTAGTTCTATTGAGTCTTTTTTACAAGAGGGGAACGTCCTCAAAGATGAAAGCTACCTTAAAGTTGTGTGTTGAGTCTTCGCAATATTTTGTTCCTCGGTGCACTTCCAATTCCAAATACCAGTTCTTCAGGATCGTGTCTAGAGTATGTACAAACAAGTGCACCCATTCTTTCTTAGGTACTGATCTCCATGTCATGGTCCACTGTGTAACATGATCTTTTGGAAAAATCAACCCTATGTACTTCTAGGTAGTTATTTTGTTCCAAGCATCACTTGTAACAATCTTCTACATTACTGCCAATTCTCTATTCTCTCCTTATGCACAACCCACCATATCGTCGGGGTCACTTTCAACATGACATATAAAGCTAGCAGTCTCTTCTAATTTGATATCTTCAATTCAAACTATTTCACAAAAGAATCTACAATTGTTTTTCCATCATACTTAGGAGGGTCACATACCTTAGTTCCAATCCAGCACAATGAATTGGTAATCCTAGCACATCTTCTTGTAGACTGTTGGAAGATTGGTTGTTGTCATTGATGTCAACCATAGTCATTGGTTGTAGTCATTCATATCAACTCTAGCCATTGGATTTTGGACCCCACATTTGATTAAAGTAGATAGACATGAAGGAAATTACACATGCAGATATAACACCCATGGATGGATAATATAATTCATGCCTCTTCCCGTGGTATGTGGCATGTCATGTGGATCCTCACGATTGAGGAGAAATGAATTTTTGAAGATGACAATGTGAATTGAAGTAGGAACTACATGTCGGCCCTAATGTTAAAAGGCAGTGACATAAAGGGTATAAATACATCTCATTATACATTCATTTTTTAATACACACAATTTTATTAATGAGCAAGGAGATATAAGTCGAATTTCTGAGGAAATATGAAGTAAAGAAGGCCTAATTTCAAAGGAGAATGAAGTCTTTTGGTGATGTGTTCTAAGGTATGTTATTTACAGGTCATCTTGCCATTTTTACTATAAATTTGTTTATAGAATGATTCATATGGTTAAATTCATAGGTTATTTACAATACATATCTAGGTACTTGTGGTAAAAATTTCATCTCTTTATTCGCTATAATTTTGGAGATACACTCTGTGGAATATAGGGTTTTTTACTAGTTCTGAAGCTAGTCATAAACAGGTGTTCCAAGTAAAACAATCATAACTTCTTCATATAGAATACAAATGAAGTGAGACCAATTACATTGGAAATCATATGGTCTTTGTTTTCTTGTGTCAAAATTGTATGTTAAATATTGAGCACAGGGAATGATGTACAAGTTTTTCTCCTGAATAAACCATAACTGAATAAGGTCTACCATTTCTCTATAACTCCTTTTTTGGCAGGATTCAAGGAATGAAACTTCGAGGAGTTTCAAAGAATACATTGAGTAATATCATCTATAGGATTAGAGTATTCCAAGAAGTGAATAATTGCATAAGTTGAAGAAGTCTCATGCAACATTACTAGGTTCTATGTGATGGTTGGTTGATGGTGATAATTTAATGTAAAGTTTTATTATCTCTCATTTATTCTTGGGTGGAAGGAAGGGGCAAGGATAGAGAGGTCAACCCTCTCTTGATCTTGGAGGATTGTATCTTCCTTTTGGAGTTTTATCCCTCCCTTTATATTTGGAAGTTGTAGCTACCTTTGGAAGTCATTACTTCCTTTGAACAATAATACATGATTAATTCTTATATATTGTGCATGGTGTATTGGTGTATCTCTTATATTACTCTTATTCATTATTCATTGGATATTCTTCATTGTTGATTGGATACAAATTGAATACATGATCTGATTGAAGTACAAGTTCAAAAATACTAATTTCTCTAAATATTGATTCACCCCCCTCTTAGTATTTCCAAAAATTGGTATTAGAGTGGGTTGCCTTCAGAACAGTTTAACCATTGGAAGGAAAATATTGAGCAAAAATATATGACCATGAGTAGATTCCAAATGGGATTCAACGATTTGATGGAATAAATTATGCATACTGGAGTGATAGAGTTCAAACTTACCTAACAATTTTGGGATTAGACATTTTGTACTTAGTTTTAAATGGCTATGTAATCCCAAAGAATGCTCCAACCGATCCAAATGAGAAGAACCTTATGAGTTGTAATTCGAAAGAGAGACATGTTATTCTAGGAGCATTGGCACCAACCATTTCTAGAAAAGTGATGGGTTGCAGCACTGCTAAATAAGTATGGGACAAACTCAAGAGTATCTATGAAGGTGATCCAAAAGTTAAGCAGGTCAAGCTTCAATGACATAGAGCATAATTTGAAAATTTGAAGATGGGTGAAAAGGAAGATATTGCAACCCATTTTCTTAGAGTTGATGAAGTTGTTAATGCTATCAGAGGATTAGGTAAGAGCTCAATTAATCCTTGGTTGTACAAAAAGTGTTGAGATCACTTCTCTTGAAATATGATACTAAGGTCTCCTCCATTGAAGAAACTTGGGACTTCACCAAAATGACAATGGATGAATTACATGGGTCTCTTATAGCATATGAAATGAGAACATGTGCAAAAGTGATGAGCCAAACAATGAATCATCCTTTAAAGCCATAAATAAGACAAAAGAAAAGGATAACGACCTTGATAAAGAAATAACAAATTTTGTAAGAAGGCTCCAGAAGAGAACCCTACAGATAAAAAGGTAAGTCTCCTCTCAAATGATTTAACTGTGGTAGAATAGGACATATTACTGAAAGATGCTACTATAAAAAGAGAAGTCTCAACAATAAAAAGAGCTTCTACTTCAAGGATGATGACATCTCCTCATATGAGAGTGATGAAGAAGATAATGATGGAGGAGAAGTCCCCTTCATGACCCAAGAAAATCGGGATGATCATAAGAGTTCTAAAGAAGAAGAAATCATTTTTGAAGAAGATTCAGATACAGAAATCAACTTTGATTCCTTTTGGGGATACAAATACAACATAGAGAGTGAACAAGAAGATGAGAATATTGAAAGGATGAAGCATGTTGAAACTAAAAATAACAAGCTTAGAAACACAAACAAAATACTAAAAGGTGAATTGAGTAGTTGTGAAGAAGAGAATCACAAGCTTGAAAAGACCATTGATAGCTTGAAGGAATAATTAGAAGATTATGAGAAATTGAAAGAAAAATTGGATCACACAAAAGGAGAGATACTATTGACAATAGAAAAGTGGAAGAAGTTCGAAAAAAACACTGAAAAATTAGATGAGATCCTTAGCATTCAAAGATCTCCAAACGACACGACATGACTAGGATACAATGACAGTTTGAAGAAAAAAAAACAAGAGAAGGAAGATGACAAGGACGAAACCAACACTGCAGAGCAAGTTGAACAACAAGATAGAAGACCAAAATTCAGAAGGAATGAGACATTAAGAAGATCCTTTCCCACCAGGTATGAAATGAATCATTATGAAGGAAACTACAGAAGAATAAATCGTGAACCCAGATGGACCACACCACAAAGAAGATCACTTACTCCCATGTATCACAATTTCTTTCTTGGACATTGTTATACTTGTGGAAATTTTGGACACAATGAAATCAATTGTAGAATAAATGAAAGGAATAACTACGCAAGATACATGAATGGTGCAAATAGTAGATATGGAAATGTTCACAGGGCTGTCAATAGAAATTATAATCCATTTTGACCCATTAATGGATCAAAATATTGTATGCTACAAGTTCAATAATATTGGTCACAAAGCACGAGATTGTAGAGAGATGAAGGAAGATAATCCAATGGCAAATGTTTGTATACCAACTACAACATGGAAAATGAAAGAAATTCCATACAATGAAAATTGTCAAATAGCATTGGTCGCTGAAGAATTCAAAGAAGAAGATGAATGGCTCATAGATAGTTGGTGTATTGAGGGATCTAAGATCCCTTTAACTCAACAACAGGAACCAAACCCACCTAAAAGGCCCAATTAGACTAGTAAGCATTTTATGAGTGGTAAGGTTCTCTAGATTCATGATCTGGATGGGTTTATCAATGGGATTCAATGGTGATTGACAAGTATGTCTTTTATGTTAAGAATTTTCCTCAAGTTAGGTAATTATTTTTTTGGTTTTTTCTAACATCATAATAGAAGATAAAACTCTAAACTAGATAACAGAGAGAATCTAACTATGTGTTTGGGGGAAGGCTGGGTTTAGGATAACCTTTATACCCTAGCATGAAGAAGAAGAATATCTAAAGAACTTCAAACTAGCATTAATACCAATTTAATTAGTGGACATTCAACATTGTCTAAGATAACAATTTCAAAAAAGAGACATACATGTGACAAGAAGCTAGTGCAAGAAAAGTAATTTCCAATACTCTGTTCTCAATCACAGGTTAACATAATCGATTTCTAGTCACCAATTAGAATAAAAGAACTCTTACAACATTATAAGATAACTTTAAATACATGTACAAAAACACTTACTCAAAAAAGTAACAATATCAAGTCCTAAGACGGAGATAATCCTCGTCGGTCTAAACACATTCACGCCTTAGATGATAGAAGTGTCTTTGGTTCTAAACAAAACTTCTTAATTAAAATAAACTTTCAGATAAATAGTTCTATTACAAAATTTCAGAAAAGTCTTTCTCTCCAAAACCATCAACCTTTGGTGCAAGGTCGATGCCGTTATTTATAACAAAAATTAACTAGTCTAAAAATATCTACTACAGTGGTATTAAACTGGGAAAATTCCACGTGTAATATTTCATCTATTTGTTCTCTTCTTCTTCTCTAATGGTTCTACTCAAGTGAATTGTTCTTCTCGTACTATGACCACTTGATGAAAAGATCTTCACATGTGTTTTCATATGGAAATATGTGTTGATCCATCGAAGTGGAGAAGACCTCTTTTATCTCTACTGCTTATTCCTTGTACTTTATTATCTTGACACTTAAGCATTGTTGGACTGCGATAGATTTGATCGGGTGTTCCATGAAATTATTCACTTGACCTGAGGTCATGCTTGAAATATGCTAAATCTTTACTTACCATGTCGAGTCTTGCTTTGTGTGTCATTTGACTATGTCATGCAAATCAGTGAAATCCTCGAGTGGACCGAACTCTAGTAGGTCAATGCTTTTCATCTCCCAATTGATTTTCTCCAAAATTTTCTCGCACTCTCTCCATATGTCCTGTATCTTCCGCTGAGGTTCTTGGACCATAATTACCTAGTATTCACCTGTCTTCCTGATCCAGGAGATGTTGTTATCCATCAGCACTTGGATGCCATGCTCTTATGTGGCTTGACCTTTCTGTACTTCGTTGATGTATTTGATCTACTCCAAATCCCGATGCACCTTTTCATACCATCTCTACACGTATTTACAGGTTTCCATCCCCATGAGGTTATCTTCTTGAAAATTGACTATGCAAGAAGTGAAGAGATTTTTTTCACTTGTGAAGTGCGCATACGCTTCTCGAAACTCACTCTTTAGGAGTACTACTTCCTATGTTGAATTTTGGTAATACTCCACTTGATGGCACATGTGGTCTATCTATTTCCTCATGGAAACTAATCCCTTTTCATCCCTTTTTGCTCTATCTAGCATGGCATTGGTTATGGCCTTCCCTTCCCCAATTAGCTTAGTCATCTTATCATTTTCTATGTCAAGTATCATCTCCTCTGTGGTGATGAGAAGTGTGTTATTGAGTGTGAGCCTCTTTTTCTTGGTATTTCATCTCATCACAACCTTCCTTTTTCTATCATAAGTGATTTCATGTATATGAGGTATTTCCTCTACTGGTTCAGGAATATGTTGATCTCCCTAGGTCAAAGTATTTCCTAGGATTCTTGCCATGTAGAAATTTTCTATGAACGATTCTTGTAATTACTTAGCATGGGAGGTTTATGTATGCTTTGTTAACTTGGCCTCCTACTGGTCCTCATTAGCTAGTGGAGTATTCATCCTAGCTGGGGCGATAGGCAAAGGATCAACATTAGTTGGGGGGTCGACCGTTGAGCTATCGATTTCTGGTTGTTGCATTTCTTCTTCCTTTTCACCACTACCCAAGTCATTATTGGAGATATCCTTCTGAGGATACGTTTCCAATTGGTTGAGAAATTTAGTGTCCAGAGTGCTCTTGGCCTCATGGTCTCCTTCCTTGGATTTTGGATCAAAGCGTTAGAAGTTGGGCTAGATCTTTCCCCTAGTTCTTCCTCTTTTGTGATTGGTATCAGAGTTATGAGTGAAACATATGAACTTTCCTCATCGTCATATATGGTAATTAAGTCTATGAGGATAGTAGGCACACCCGTCCCACTTGATGCTCTTGTTATCCTCTGTTGAGATGTAGTAGTCACCGACAATCCTGTTTGTGGTGACATAGGGATGGGTTTTTCTTGATCAACGGTCTACTCTAATGGAATTGTCTCTGATCCATTTATCTCTTCTTTATTATAGCTTGTCTTGGTTGGGGTAATCCTCAAGGGCTCTATCAAAGGGTTGAGTGGCGGATCTTCTTCTAACCTTTGTATAACTCTTTGGGATTCTTGCAGTAAAAACATCCCCCACCTTCGTGCCTCTGCTGCTTCTACTTCTCCTTTTTCGTCTCTTACCCTGAGAGATTCTTGATTTGTATGCTCTATTGTCTCAACCTATTCATCCATGGTCATCACTTTGAATTTGGTCATATTCAGGTTATCCCTTCTCTAGACTACTTCCTCCCAATCCTGGGTGCCTTTAGTGAATATTTCATCTTCAAAACTATCATGACCATACAACCAATAGGAGGATACCTGTGTCATGTGCTGTGGAGATAAACCCTTAGGATCATGCTTGCAAAAGAAGCCTGCGTGAAACTGGTACTCAAGTTGGTTCAACCCTTTCTGTTTCTCCTGCACAGTGTCTCTAACCATATAAAATCCTATGTGGAAACCATAGGGGATGAAAGCTCTCTTCTTGTCTTTGACCAGGGAAGCATTATAGCCTTGCAATATATCCTGGTAGTAGATGTCTCCCAATATGAGATGATCTGGGACTTGAACAAGGAGTAGGTGGGGTGCACTGATAGCTCTGGACACTCTGATGTAGGTATTAGTTTCTTTGAAGTACCAGTGTCCTAACTTAGCTATCATCTTTTTTGTCACCACCGAAAGTCGAGGGAAATCCTTTATAAAAATGATGAAGTATACCCTAGCTATAAACTCATTTCATATCAAGGCACATGATCTCTTGTATCTATTTTCCCATAATATGTTGAAATACATGTGTACAGGAAATTCAAAAATATTCCAGCTCAAATTCATACCTGCAAAAATGTTCCTTGCGCAAATTACATCCAGCAAGTAGGATGCCATGTAGAAGGTCAAAACCTCTCCTTCTTTGATCTCTAATCATGTGAAAGATTAGTACTTAGCTTCTTGGAGATAATGGCTCCCTGATTGAAACTAGTTCCAGATATCGCCATGGTGTATGCCAAGGGCATCCATGCCTCTCAAAATTTGGAGCAATCCTTTTCTCCGTATAGCTGACAAATAAACACCATTAGATACTTGTAAGGATCTTGAAGATTAACTATGTTGTACCAACCACTGATCATGTTTGTGAAATTTTTTTCCTCTTTCCACCACGAGGCTAGCAATCGACTAGTATCATGAAGCTCGTAAAACATGACCACAAAATATGTGTTTATCCTTTCCTCTGGCTCTCTAAGTTTGTAATAATTTTGAACATCAACCAGAAGGAAAACACCAACACATTTTCCTTCCTCATTGTTTATAGTGCACTTCACCATGTCCTCATGGTCAATTATCCACCCCAAGGTTTCAATGCAGGGCATAACTGGGGTCTGGCTAGCCACCCTATGTAGATTTGACCTCTTGATGTTTGGGATAACTTCATCATCCAATAATCGGACATCTGGATTGCTATGAGGTGTGAAATATGGGTACTCCTCCTGAATTATTTTGTTGTATATGCCTCCCCAATGTGGGAGCACCACTTTAGACCATGTTCTTGCCTCTGTGTCACCAAACACCGGAGGTTGGGTAAATTGCGTCTTGGTGGATGTGTGAATAACTGATTTTGTCTTTGAGAAAAAATCAAGTTTCCTTATGGAACCTGGTGTGGAATCTTCTCCAACCTCTCGTTCTTTCAGTTTGGGTGTTTTTGGTGAGCACCTAGTTGTTGGATTTCTTGGAGGAATTTTCCTCTTCCTTGCACAAGATTAAGCTAGTTTTACTGGTACTCAGATTTAGAGATCGGGTTGTAAACTCTTCGACACGCTCTCTCGCTCCTTCATCTGCTATAGGGAATAAGTGATTTGTGCACAGAATAACACATTTGAATATGGCCTTCTAAATTTAAACCGAGAGAATAATTACCTTGCCGCATCAGTTCTTAAATTTAGGGGTGTAAAATACGTTCTGCACAATCCATCACATAATCTGAACCATGCTTGGTATCAAATCCAATGCAGGTTGATGACATAGGAGTAGGTTATTTCACAGTTCATCGGTGGATTCAAAGTTATGTTGTTTGGTCAGCGCATGGGATAGTAATGTGAGTTGCGCAAAACATTAATTGGCCTATCAAATCACAAAATTCGATCATACTTCTGTTGAAAGTGTCCCATCATACTATCGAGCCTTCTCGTATCTTCAAAACTAGCATGATCATCATCGGGAGACAATAACAAGGTCTTCAAATGGTACCATAGTGCAGAGTGGCAAAGATCATCGATGTAGAAGGTGGAAGGTTCGATGAAAATCCTCGACGTATGGTGACCTATCAGTATGCCAACAGTAAATGAGTGAATCAACATTGACACTTTTCTTAGACATTGTTCATTGATACCTTAAGGCAAAAGATATGATGTTGACCCAAAATACCATACAATGTTGACGTGGAAATGTTGACCTGGAAGTAAAGCTATGACATGGGGAACAGAAATATGACACGTGGAAAGACTAAGTTGTACAGACTATTTACACGAGACAGAGACGTGGCAGTTGATTTTGACTTCTTTGTGAGAAACGCTTCCTCGACATTGGTAATTTTCTTTAGACATGTGTCCCTGACTATCGTGCCCTATGTTTTCGACGCCAACAAAGTATAGAAAATCGACGAAGTGTTAAATTTAATGTTTCCACAGTTTTTTTTCTCGAATTTTGTCGATGTCGAAGATGTATCGACAATCAGTGATCAACGATGGTGGTATTTCTCCTTCACAATTTACCTCTTGAATTTTGCCAATTCTGAAAACGTATCGGCGATGTTAAAATACTATCTTATAGACCGAAATTCATCGATCGGTGATCATTTGAAAAAGTTTTAAACCGTGCACATTTTAGGCCTTTCACGCAATGTTACTTAGAAGAATTGAATATTTCAATAGTTTTAAATGAAACAAAATATGGCCAATGATAAGGATCAAAAAGAAAAAATCCATTAACTCTTGACATAGAGTCTGATTAAAAAAAAATGAAAAGTGGTACCCAAAAGAAATAATTTCGCAAATTATTTTAAGGTGTGTTGAGTGCTCAACAGCTGGTGATTCTCTGGGTGAATATAGAATCTTTGCTCCTTCCTTCAGGCTTAGCTTGTGCAAAATTGCTAGAGAAACCACCTAGATGAGTTCTTAACAGAATCGTTCCTATCAATGTGTACATGAATTTCTGAGTCAGTGAATCTGGATCCATCGATCGGGTTCGGCCTTTTTTCCACCTTTTTTCCTCTTAACCGCGATCCATGTCCTTCCTTGACAAGGTTCGAGAAAGGCGTCTAATGGATCAAGGCCTATTTTAGTTATTATTCCCTTTCTACAATGTTGCTTCATTGCTAGCAAGCGTTCATAGCCCCGACGGAGTCACCTCGATATCGTAGACCTTTCTCTGCTTCCAATGAGAATCCATAGACCTGCCAAGTTATTTGCATACCCTCTCGGACATTGCACTCTCTTTAATATAGATCATTTTATTCAGGAAAAAATTCTAAGAGTGAGCCGGAGAGGAGGATATTTTTTATTGGCAAAGTGAACGGTTAAGGAGGGGCTTTCCTTGGCTCTGTCTAGAGGTACATGTGATCCTTTCCAACTAGCCATCTTTTCCTTCCTGTTGTACCAGGACACTAAGCATATATTTCATTGCTTCCCCAGGTAGTATGCTTACAAATACAAAAATGATTTGAGAAAGTTTGTATTTTCCCAATGTCTCTTATTTTTCATGTCATTTTCGGTCAGAAACAGAGTCTGTTTTACTATATTTATTAAAATCAGCCACTGCTTTACAAAACACAATGTAATTAAAGAAAATAACCAGAAAAAGAAAGAAAAGAAAAAGAGTTTGCAGTAGGTCTTCCCTAAACCCACACACTTAGCTTGATCAAAATGTCTGCTCAAAAGAAAAAGAAACTCAAACAAAACATCAAAAGACACCTTTTTTTTTTTTAGGAGAAGCATTGTTTTAGGGCATGGTCATTCACCGGGAGCATGTCGGATTTTACCCTCATATTTTTCAACCAGTATGTGGCTTCTCTGATATTCTCGGCCACCTGAAAAGGTCTGAGCCATATATTTTGGAACTTTGAGTGTTTTCCTTTGGACTCATTTTCTTTATCCCAATTCAAGACTAGGTCCCTTACTTCAAAAAAAAAAACTTTGGCCTTATGTTTGTCAAACCATCTTTTAACTACCTGTTGATGAGCGATGAACTTAAATTTATCCTTTTCCCTTTTTTCATCCAACATGAGAAGGGTATCAATCCTTTGTTGTAGAGAGGATGAGGTTTGACCTCTTGATGCCTAGGAAAGCTGTAAAGATGGAAGGTACAATCTGTTTGGAAGAATGGATTCTTTCCCATATACTAGAAAATACAGAGAGTTTCCTATGGCTTCTTTATGATGCAGACCTATCGGTCCTCAGGACAGATGTCCACTCACAGGATCGTTCTATATTCCCTTGAGCTAGATCGACTCTTTTCATTCCCACTAGAATCTACAAAATTATCCATCCACAAATCCTTCTCAACAACTCGCAATCTCGCGAGATCGTGAGTTGAGATTCTGACTCTTTCTCCTCCAAATCCACGATACCCGATATCGCAAAATGATTATGGCTCCTTCTCCATCAGCGCCTTCCCTGCATGACCATCAACTAGGCTAATCACTAGCGCCTTTCACCTCTCACGCCCTCGTGAGTTCAAAGGTTGAACCTTTGGCACCTTCTTTCCGAACCCCCGAGAGGCGAGATTTGACTTTTCTCCTCTCGTTCTCGTTACTCGTGACTTCGCAAGTCGAAGGCTTGAGATTTTGTTCCCTTATCTCCCGAGTTCCCAAGATGCGAGAGGTCAACGGGGTGTTGACTCTTCCAAAAGAGTGATGTGTGTCCGACTGATTATTTCCCGGGCCCACCTTGTTGTTCTGCCATGTGTCTCTTATGTGCAACCTCGGCAGTTCGTGACTTCGCTTCTCGCGACTTGGAGCATCCAAATTTTTTACTCCCACCCAGCGAACCTCCGAGTTCACGAGATCCTCTGATCTCTACCACCTATCCTCCTCCGATGGACGGCTTAGATTATTTCGTGACTTCGCTTCTCACGACTTCAAGCGCCCAAGTTTTGGGCTCTCACTTGGCGAACTTCTGAGCTCACGAGATCCTCTGATCTCTACCACCTGTCCTCCTCCGATGGACAACTTAGATTATTTCACGACTTCTCTTCTCATGGCTTCAAGCGCCCAAGTTTTGGGCTCTCACCCAGCGAACCTCCGAGTTCATGAGATCCTCTGATCTCTGCCACCTGTCCTCCTCCGATGGACAGCTTAGATTATTTCTCGACTTCACTTCTCGTGAAGTTGAAAAACTTCTCTTTTGGACCTCTGATATCTGAGTCCCTGATACGGGTGATCTCGTGACACGTGTCCTCCTTATAACAAATGACTCAGATTCCTTCACTATTTTGGGACTTCGCCTTTCACAATTTCGCAAGTCTCGCTACACAAGTTTCAACTCTTCACCTCCTGAAACCCCAAGATGCGAAAAATGCAAATGATCTGACGACCTGTTGGCCCAAATCCTACGGCTCTATACTCCCGAAATTTTTCACTTAGAAAACACACACCATAACCTCCTTGCTCCTCTGTGATATCTGATGGCTTTCGGGACCTCGTGAATTCTCCATGGAGAACTCCAACTGTCAAATTCCTCCTTGGTGATTTCTGCGAAATGAACAAAATGATCTTTCACAAAACTTGTCCACCTGCGAAATGATATCACTACGCCTTCTCTCTGAATGCTTCAAGGTACTGAACCTCCTGATCTTTCTCCATGACTCGAGTCTTCAAGAAGACTCATGTGCACACTCCTTGCGGCAACTCCTTAATACTTCCCAGTATTGAATTCTCCGACTCTGTGCACTCTCTGTGACAGCAGTCTTTCCACCACTTCGCTCAGTTTGTAAACACTGAGACTTCACTCGGCCTGCGCACTCCTTGCACGGTTCCTATGCTTAACTTAAACATCTGTGAGAATGAGAACCGTTTTATCTCTCCTGATCTTGCAGAGACGAACTCTGACCCCTGTCAACGCACACCTTGCGGACGATTTCACTGCACACCTTGCAGGAAAACTCTTGCTCAGGGAGAGAAACAATTGAAACTCATTCTCTATTCTCTCTCAAACTTCAAACACAAAGCATGAAATCATATACACAGCATATAAAGAAAATGTATAACAGAAAGTAACAATCTCATAAGCATTCACCCCAAAGTTCTTCAAGACCTTACATGGTCCGATCTTCTTCATCTTCAGTTTGTTATATGTCCCCTTCGGGAACCTTTCCTTTCTCAGATGTGCCATAATCAAATCACCACCCTCAAATTGAAGTTGTCTCCTGTGTTGATCTACTCTATGCTTACACTCTTGGCTCGAGTTCTATAAACGCTCCTTCACCTAGCTTTGAAGTTCCTTCATTGCTTCTGCGAAATCCTCTGCACTGGCACTTCTAGTTGCATCCTGTTTTGAATCTCTCAATTCCAAAACTCCTCTTGGTTGCATCCCATAAACAATATGGAATGGACTCTACCCTATGCTTCTTTTGATTGAATCATTATAAGAAAATTCTGCATGTGGTAGAATATTATCCCACTGACTGTGGTGTTCTGTCACCAAGCTCCTCAATAAGTCTCCCAAACTTCTGTTCACAACTTCTGTCTATCCATCCGTCTAAGGATGATAAGTTGAACTGGACGATAAATTTGTTCCCATCCTTTTCCATAAGGTTCTCCAAAAGTGTCCCACGAACTTGGTGTCTCGATCTGAAACTATGCTCCTTGGTAAGCCGTGAAGTCGAATGACTTCTTTGAAAAATAGATTCGCAATGTGATTTGTGTCACTGGTTTTCTGACATGGTATGAAGTGTGCCATCTTATAAAATCTATCCACTACCACAAATATCGAATCAAACCCTCTTTGTGTTGTTGGCAGCCCCAATATGAATTCCATTCTGACTGCATCCCACGGCCTGTCAGGTATGGGTAACGGTTGATAAAAGCCTGCATTTTGTCTCTTCCCTTTTGAATACTGACAAATTTTTCATCTATCCACAAATATTTTGACATGTTCTCTCATTCCTGGCCAATAATATGACTCATTCAACTTTGCGAACGTCTTGTCATGACCGAAATCTCCGGCCAATCCTCCATTATGTTTCTCCTTAAACAAATTCTCCCTCATGGAGCATTTTGGAATACAAAGTTGATTGCCCCTGAATAACAATCCATCCTGGATCATGTATTCTATCCATTGGCTTCTGTCCCTGAGAATTGGATTCTCATCTGCTTCATACGCTTCTTTAAAATTTGGATCATCTCTGTACATGTCCCTGAGATCATCAAAACCCATTGTTTTAACTCTGAACTCCTGCAACAGCAAACATTTCCTGCTCAAAGGATCAACATCTTTGTTAGAAGTTCTAGAAATATGATTAATTACAAAAGTAAAGTTCTGCATGAATTCAACCCATTTAACATGTCTTTGATTCAACTTCTCCTGTTGAGTCACAGATTGCAATGCATGATTCTCACTGTATAAGACAAAATCCTTCGGAATCAAATAGTGTCTCCACTTCTTCAATGCCTGGATAATAGCATAGAACTCCTTGTCATATGTGGAGTACACTTTTGCTTCATTCAACTTCTCACTGAAGTATGTTATCGGCCTTTCTTCTTGACTCAAGACTGCCCCTATTGAAAATCCACTTGCATCACATTTTACCTGAAATGTCTTTTTGAAATCCGGCAACACCAGAATTGGTTGTTCCGTGATTTTCTTCTTCAACACATTGAATCTTTTCTCAGCCTCTTCTGTCCAGTGAAAATACTTTTGTCTCTTCTTCACTGTGTCCATCATCGGTGCACTAATTCGATTGAAATTCCTAATGCATTTATGGTATAAATTAGCCAATCCATGAAAACTTCTCACCTCAAATATACTCTTCGGTGATGGCCAATTCTTAATTACCTCCACCTTATTCAGATCCATCCTCAACTTATCTGCAGAAATAGCAAACCCAAAATAAATGAGCTCTATCTTCATGAATGAGGATTTCTTCATGTTTATCAGCAGCTTCTCTTGTTGTAGTCTCTGCATCACTGTAGCCAAATGTTTCAAATGCTCTGCCTCTGTTTTACTAAAAATCAGTATGTCATCAAAATACACAATGACAAATTTTTCGATGAACTCCCTCAGGACTTCGTTCATCAACCTCATGAAAGTACTCGGCGCGTTTGTTAAACCAAACGGCATAACAAGCCATTCATACAACCCTTCGTTAGTATTGAAGGTTGTCTTTCATTCATCACCTTCCCTCATACGAATCAGATGATATCCACTTTTCAAATAAATTTTTGAAAAAAAATTGGCTCCACTCAAGCAATCCATCAGATCATCCATTCTTGGGAATGGAAATCTGTACCTGATGGTTATCTTGTTGATTTCCCTCGATTCAGTACACATCCTCTAGCCTCTGTCTTTCTTCAGACTGAGTACTGTCGGAACAACACACAGACTCAAGCTTTCTCTGACCAAACCTTTGTCCAACAAATCCTAGACTTGTCTTTTGACCTCTTCATTCTCCTGCGGTGCCAATCTGTACACTGCTTTGTTTGGAAAACTAGCTCCAGGTATGAGATCAGTTTGATGACTTATACTTCTAATTGGTGGCAACGAACGAGGTAGTTTGTCCACTACTATGTCAATGAACTCTTCCAGCAGTTTCTGAATCTCTTCTGGTAAATCATCTACCTTGTGCTTGTTAAAAAAATCTTTGGCTACTTGACCACAATGAATTGCGGTTCCTCCTTCTTCTTAACCTCTGTAAGAAGTTCCTTCCCACTCATGAGAAGTACAGTGTTTCTTACTTCAGGTTTCACCTCTTTATCTTTGATTGGAAGTAACATGTGAGTTCTCCCATTTTTCTCTAGGGTGTATGTGTTCTTCCTCCCATCATGAACCACATTTTTGTCATATTTCCACGGTCTACCCAGAAATAGATGACAAACATCCATAGGAATAACATCACAGAGTATTTTATCATTATATCCTCCTATCTTAAATTCAACTAAACACTATTCAGTGACATTTACCTGATGTCCTTTTTGTAGCCATGAAACTCTATATGGACTTAGATGTTCAATCGTCTCAAGCTTCAGCTTTTCTACCATCTCTGTAGAAACAAGATTTTCTGTGCTACCACTATCCACAATGACCTTGCATACCCTGTCCTTGGTTTTGCAAGCAGTCCGAAAAAGACTGTTCCTTTGCACTGGATTTTCCACCTCCTTCTCTGGTGTTAAGAGAACCTTTCGCATCATCAGCGATCTTCCGCCTTCAGCATCTTCTGCCTCAACATTCTGCCTCTGTGCTTCGGCAATGTGGGTTTCACCACCTTCTTTCTTTTTGTCTGGAAACTCATAAGACTTGTGTCCATTCTTTCCACATGTGAAGCATTTCACTACTCCATCTCTTCCTCTTCCTCTACCTCTAGTACAAGGAAAAATGTTTGCGTCAGCATACTGACCTCTCTGTTCGGTATGCTACCCTCTCTACGAAATTCCACCTCTCTCAGTCTGAGTCTGAGGTTTCTTCCAGTCTTCCTTGGGTCTCTGATTTCTATCCTAGGCAACTGATTTGCCTCTGGCTTGATTTCTGCCTCGGCCTCTTTGACCCTCCTTTCGGCTCAACTTCTCTTCATCTTTTAGAGCCATCCGATAAGCATCTTCCACCGTTCATATGGTCATCATGCTCATCTCATCCTGAATGTCATATCTCAGACCATTCATGTATCTGGAAACTTTTTCATCATCACTTTCGTGATGACCTGCCCTGATGTTCAACCTGTAGAATTCTTCAGTGTACTCCTTTACTGTCATCAGCTTCTATCTCAAATTCTGCATTCTTCGAAACAGAGTAATTTGGTAATCCCTGGGAATGAATTTTGCCTTCATCTTCGCAATAATCCTATCCCAACTTTTGATCTTTTGCTTGCCTTTGCAGCGTCTGTCATCTTGTAGCTCATCCCACCACAATGTTGCATGTCCTTTCAATCTTGTGATAGCATGTTTGACCTTTTTTTCCTCCTCGACATCTTCACAGTCAAAATATGTGTCGAGAGCTCTAATCCAGTCTAGAAGCTCTTCGGCATCCATATTTCCCCCATAAACTGGAATTTCCATTTTGGCCCTTGCACCCATTCTTGCAACAGCTATAAGTAAGTGTTCATTTGCTGCATCTTCTACTATGACTTCTTCTCCTTCATGTTCGACCTCATTTTCACTTTCAGAATCACTAAGATCCCCAGAACTGGCTATGCGTCTCTATGTTGTCTCCATGTCCTCAAGTCTAGTGCATAGGTCACGCATCTCTCTTGCCATGGTTAGATTAGGCATCTGCCTATCCCTTCTTCTCGACATTTCCCTATCCTTTGGCAGATCGGGTGTTTGTCTGTCTCTTCTTCTCGGCGGCATGGTGAATCTTCCTTTTCCCTGCTACAGAAAGCAAAGAAACCTTTCTCTGCTCTGATACCAAACTGACGCAGACCTATCAGCCCTCAGGACTGATGTCCACTCACAGGATCGTTCTATATTCCCTTGAGCCGGATCGACTCTTTTGATTCCCACTGGAATCTACAAAATTATTGATCCACAGGTCCTTCTCGACAACTCGCAATCTCGCAAGTTCACGAGTTGAGATTCCGACTCTTTCTCCTCCAAATCCACGATACCCGAGATTGTGAAATTATTATGGCTCCTCCATCAGCACCTTCCCCGCATGACCATCATCTAGGCTAAGCACTAGTGCCTTTCGCCTCTCACGCCCTTGCGAGTTCAAAGGTTCAACCTTTGGCACCTTCTTTCATGAACCCCTGAGAGGCGAGATTTGACTTTTCTCCTCTCATTCTCGTTACTCGCAAGTTCGCGAGTTGAAGGCTCGATCTTTCGTTCCCTTATCTCCTGAGTTCCCAAGACGCAAGAGGTCAATGGAGTGTTGACTCTTCTAAAATCATGACATGTGTCCTACTGATTATTTCTTGGGCCCACCTTGCGGTTTTTCCACGTGTCTCTTATGTGCAACCTCGGCACTTCATGACTTCACTTCTCGCGACTTGGAGAATCCAAATTTTGGACTCCCACCCAGCGAACCACCGAGTTCATGAGATCCTCTGATCTCTACCACCTATCTTCCTCCGATGGACGGCTTAGATTATTTCGCGACTTCAAGTGCCCAAGTTTTGGACTCTCACCCGATGAACCTCCGAGTTCACGAGATCCTTTGATCTCTACCACCTGTACTCCTCTGATGGACGGCTTAGATTATTTCGCGACTTCAAGCACCCAGGTTTTGGGCTCTCACCCGATGAACCTCCGAGTTCATGAGATCTTATGATCTCTGCCACCTATCCTCCTCCGATGGATGGCCTAGATTATTTCACGACTTCACTTCTCGTGAAGTTGAAAAATTTCTCTTTCGGACCTCTGATATCCGAGTCCTCGATACGGGTGATATCGTGACACATGTCCTCCTTCTAGCAAACGGCTCAGATTCCTTCGCTATTTCGGGATTTCGCCTTTTACGATTTCGCGAGTCTTTCTACACAAGTTTCGACTCTTCACCTCCCGATACCCCGAGATGTGAAATGTGCGAATGATATGACGGCCCTGTTGGCCCAAATCCTACGGCTCTATACTCCCAAAAATTTTCACATAGAAAACACACACCATAACGTCCTTGCTCCTCTGTGAGATCTGATGGCTTCCGAGACCTCGTGAATTCTCCATGGAGAACTTCGATCGTCAAATTCCTCCTTGGTGATTTCTGTGAAATGAACAAAATGATCTTTCACAAAACTTGTCCACCCGCGAAATGATATCACTGCGCCTTCTCTCTGAATGCTTCAAGGTATTGAACCTCCTGATCTTTCTCCATGACTCGAGTCTTCAAGAAGACTCATGCACGCACTCCTTGCGGCAACTCCTTAATACTTCCCAGTATTGAATTCTCTGGCTCTGTGCACTCTCTGCAACAACAGTCTTTCCACCACTTCGCTCAGTTTGTAAACACTGAGACTTCACTCGGCCTGCGCACTCCTTGCACGAATCTTGTGCTTAACTTACACTTTTGCGAGAATGAGAATCGTTTTATCTCTCTTGAGCTTGCAGAGACGAACTCTGACCCCTGTCAACGCACACCTTGCGGATGATTTCACTGCACACCTTGCAGGAAAACTCTTTCTCAGGCAGAGAAACAATTGAAACTCATTCTCTATTCTCTCTCAGACTTCAAACACAAAGCATGAAATCATATACACAACATATAAAGCAAATGTATAATAGAAAGTAACATCCATGAGCATAACATTCACAATGCATACACAAAGAACAAATCCGACACCATGAATTTGAATCGAAGCTCTTTTCTATTAATTCAGATCTCTGTACATGGGTGTTTTCAACTATAGCTCTCTTCTCTCTTCTCTATGCTCTATCTTTCTACTGTTACAATGATACAAGTGAGGGTGTCTATATCCGGTTTCCCTCCGCTCCTAAAACTGTCTAATCTGAGAATTCAAAGCTACCTACTAACATTAACTAACATAAATGCCTTCTTAGTCCTTCAGACGAGAGCGGGTCGCTCAAGGTCTGATTGTGATCTATAAGTATGCCTCTCCTTAACTATATATTTACGTTTGGTTCATCCAACATTAAAACATTTCAAACGTTTTTATCATGTGCCAAAATGTGTTGGCATTGCCCCACGCTCGCTTGATGTTGGCGATTCTCCTACATCACTTTAGGTGTCACTCTATCATCCCACAAGGCCTTATGAAGTAAATTATGCCAATTTCTCTTATTTTCAACAACTTTTTTTTTAAGATTCACACCATATTTTTATTAGTTGACTCTACTACCCCATTCCCTTGCACATAATAGTTTGTAGAATATCTTATTATGATCCCTTTATCAAGGGTGAATTTTTCGAAACACATGGAAGAGAAATAGGCAGCATTGTCAAAATCGAGGATGGAAGGCATCCCAAATCTTGTTATTAGTTGTTGTTCTAAACATTTGATCACTACCTTTTCATTAATGTGCATGAGATGGATAGCCTTTGTCCACCTTGTGAAATAGTCTGTTGCAGTCAAGATATACTTATATTGTTTCGAATAATTGGGAGTAATTTCTCCTATAACGTATATTCCCCATTGCTCAAAAGGTATGGATATGGTCATCGGTTGGAGTGGAATGGATAGCCTCTTTTCCCTACCGGTGCTCACTTGAAAAGATTTACATTTCCTGGCATATGCATGAGCATCCCTGAACAAAGTGGGCCAATAATAACCAGCCCTTAATATTTTGTGAGCCATGGTTTCTCCGGAAAAAATTCCACCTGTTGGGCTGTCATGGAGTTCTTTGAGTACCTTTTGTACATCATTATGTTCAAGACATATAAGGATTACTCCATCATAGTTTACGTGGAAAATCACAGAATTTATGAGGTGATATTGAGTGGATTTTAACCTGAGGGCTCTCTTTTCTCTAGGTTTTAGTTTTTTCGGACAAGTTCCATGATGCAAGAGATAAGACAAGTTTCCATACTAGGATTCTTTCTCGAGAGGTGCGTAGAAGGCTTCACTGCACCATAATGATAGTTTATTTTCCCAATCAGGATCTTCTTTGTTAATCATATCTTGGGCCTCAGCAGCCAGTTTACACAATCCTTGTCCTTTGACTATTTTGGCAGGTTTTATGTCTAGATCAAATTCTTGAATGACTGCCATCCAATTTCCCCTCCTTTCTCCTATCTCCTTTTTAGTGAACATAGATCGAACTACTAGATGTGGTACTATGACCTTAGTGTGATTCTTCAAGATATAGGATTTGAAATGTTTGACTTCCTTATATACTTCATAAGCATGTTTGTCTATAACAGGGTAGTGTAGTTCAACTCCTTAGAGGTTGGTGCTCATAAAGGATATTGGTGCTTCATTATTCTCATAATCCTTTTGGGTAAGTACTGCAGCCAAGGATTGGTGAGAAGCAAAGGTTTAAATAAAAAAATCCTTGCTAAAGTCAGGGATTCACATCACTGGTGCTTGGGATATTGCATTCTTGATGCTACTAAAAGATCCTCTCCTTTCTTCATCCCATCTAAACTTTGCATCCTTGCGAATAATTTTTTGTAAAGCTTTAACAATTTCAATGAAGTCAGGAGTAAAATTTCTCACAAAGTTGATTTTCCCGAAAAAAGATTGCATGGCATTTTTATTGTGGGGCAAGAGGAGTTGATCTATCACTTTTATCTCCTCATGGTCAATGTTATTTCCCCTTTGAGATATGATATGGCCTAGTAGTTTTCCTTCCTCTACACCAAAGATGGTTTTCTTATGGTTCAATGATATTCCATACTTCCTACACCTTTCAAAGATCTGAGTCAAATGTTGAATGTGGTCTTCCTTGTTTTTTGAGTAAAATAGAATACGACACACTTGTTAACCAATCCTCAAAAATCTACATCCATCACCCTCTGGAAGGTCACCCTTGTGTTAATCAACCCAGAGGGAATGATTTCATAAGAAAGGTTCCCCACTTGGTTCGGAAGGTAGTTTTTAATGGATCATTTTCTGAAACTAGGACCTGGTTATATCCTGAAAAATCGTTTAGGAGAGAAAACATTACAGAGCCAGATATTGTATATAAGAGTTGTTCCATGGATGGTATTGGGTAGTTATCTTTTTCTGATGATTCGTTAAGGTTTCTAAAGTCCAGACACAAATTTTGGGAGGAGAACAGAGATTAATGCTTTTGTAAATACGTTTCTCAGATGTGTGCATGGGGGATACTTGTGGCTCGACATGCCAACTTCCATTGATACTGATTTGATCATGTGCATCACTGGTATTTTGTTGCAAGGGGAGTACCCATCATTATTTTTTTTTCTACAAAAATAATGAAAAGGATCTCGCTAAGACCATGAAGGAGAAGTTCCATACATTCCAAGGATAGCGAAGATTTGATGTCGCAAGAATATGAGACCCGACAGTAAGGTTTGCGAAGCAAGCCTTAGTGTGTAATTTTTTAATAAAGTGAAGAAAAGATCAATTCCCCGTAAGAGTGATATAGGTAGCAGAATTGTGTGTCGAGGGCGTCCAAATGAAATAGGTGATGTTCTTATTAAACCAATTCCTAATTGATTGTCAAGGGGAATATGATAAGGGTACTGAGTTTCACTATGCCTAGATACTCATTCTAATTGCACTAACAGTGTTGAGGGAGCCAAATGACACACAGTTTTTGAAGTCAAGAACCATCCATGCTTAGCCACACGATACTAGAAATTATGGTATACTACACACAAATAACGACATATGGACAACAATGTTTCCTTCTATTTGTATAAATAAACCATTAGAGATAACATTGAGAGGACACCATGCATACCACCACAGGTGGTCGAGGCATATAAGGTAGTGACAAGCTCTAAAGAAAAGAATCACCATATGTATGTACAAGCAAGGAAGGATCCAGATCAACAATGGCTTCCAACCCAATACCGATTGATTGATGATGAGATAGGCCATATTATGGTCAATTGGGACGTCGAGTGGAAGATTCCACTGGCAGTAACATGACCATAAAAGAAATAAAACCCACAATTACAAGAGATAGATGATGATGAGGAAGAAGGAGCCAATTGGGAAAATGGTAATGGCATAGAAGGAACCACCCAATAGAAAAAACCGTGCATAGATAAGAAAAGGAAAGAACCAATGACAGGAAGATCCATTCTACAATGGACAAAGCATAAAGTCGTCAAGGAAGTGGCTATCAAACCTTTGAAAAAGGAAGATTTGGAGAAGATAGGAGATCAAGTTAAAGAATTCATAGACGATGCATTTCAACATGTGATGCAACAGCAGGAAGAGATGCATAGACGGATGTAGGAGCAGATGGTTGAGCTACACCAACTCCTAGAAGTAGAAAACATCATGCAAGGGAAAAAGACAGAGGATGAATTGACAAAAAGTACTACTAAGACTGGCAAGGTAGGTCCAAAAATATCTCAGTCATTAGCAGTAGAAGATGAATGTCTATTGATCAAGATAGCGACAAGGGAAGTAGAATTCCCCACAACAGAGATGAAAGAACAGGTAAGGGAACTAGGTCACATTAACTTAGTGTTATCTCACCTACCAAAAAAAATCTTACAATAATTGCAGTTGAGCATGACGCAATAAATGATCTTGCGTCAAGAAAAGACATCGATTGAATTAGTTAAGGTTACGGTCGAAAATGTAGCCTTGGAGATGGAATTCAACATGGTCAAGTAGGAGCGCAATGAGGCTACATAGAAGGTTGAAATGATGTAGTAGGCCTTCAAGAAGGTTTACCAAGAACTCCCATAGGCCTAGACTGAGATGGAAACCCTGGTGGAAGAACAAGTAAAAAATATAAGGGAAGATATCCAAGGCTTCTACGCAAGAATAGTAGACTTGGAAGTGCACATGACGTCAAGCAGTCCACCTAAAGAAAGGGAGAGAAGGGAGAAGATAGGGACAACAACATTCAAGAGCATAAAGAATCTAGAAATAGAATGTTATCATCTTTATACAGAAATCATGGGCATATGGACACAACTATATGAATATACTAGGGATCAATAAGAGATCATCCAAAAGATCTAGGATGCATAGGAAAAGGCACATAGGTTCAAAGCATTGTTGGCAACATTACCGCTAGTAGAAGTGGTAACGAAAATGGATGAGAATAGAAAGTTGTATTCATAAATGAATCCGCTAAGTTTAGAGAAACAGACTCGCATGCAATAGATAGAAGTTCCATAGGACAAATCATACAGAGTGATAATGGCCTTAGCATCCACTCAAGTTCTACTCAAACATGGAATTGATGAAAGTGTCGAGAAGATGCAGGCTCAGGTTACTGTTGAAACCATCAAAACATTTTTGCAAAAGGAAATAGAGGTAAAGGATAAGGTCATGATATCAAAATAGACCTTCTAAAAGTTAATGGCACACTGGAAGAAGGCCCAAGTGGCTCGATACGAGCCATGGGTGAGTGTTGGGGGCCTGTTGGATAAGCGTTTTGGTTAAGTTTTGGGATCCGAGCTAGAATAAGTCAAATAATAAAAGGAATTTAGAAGAAGGAACATAGAAAGTGATGAGAGAATACTTTAAGGAGTCAAAGAATGTAATTTTAAGAAGCATGACAGAGCGGCGTGTAAAAGGTGGAAAGTAGTTAGGATTTTGGGACATTTTGTCCACATTGTAACATGATTATCCCTATTTTGATGTATAAATATGTAAAGGTTTTTTGGGTAGAGAGAGTTTTGAAGTGCTAGTGGATGAGTTAATAGGTTTGAAGAATGAGAAGTTCTTAATTCTTTTTGGGGTAATTTGAGTCAATTCTTGAAGAAGTTATGAAGAGTGAGGATCTCACTACAAAAAAATGACTAGGCAAGTTTGGGTCATTTTATTGTTCCATTTTTTGTAGCGCAATGTGTAGCTGTAAGAATATTATAAATGACTAATATAAGAAGCCAGTCATTGTGAGCATAACCCAAGTTGGGTGAACCACATTAAACCCATATATTGTGATGTGTTGTTCTTGTATGGTATGATATTTAATGTTACTACGCTATGATGATAATTGTTTAAGTGTGATGAATGGATTATTCATATATGTTGTTATAATGTCATGAATTGAAGTAACTAGTAAATGAATGTATGTCAAGTGAAGTAATGTCACACACAGAGTATGTTGCATGATAAGTAAATGATAAGCAATGAAGACTATGTACATGAGTAGATGGTTGGTAAGAACATGTTGAATGCCTCACTTCCCCTCATCATTGAAGAAACTTGGTTCCTATATCCCCTCTAGATGCCTTGGGTGAGAGTTCACTTTCTTGAAGTTGATGTTGAAAGGGCTAGTGTCTAATGATTTGTTTGGTGTATTGATGACTAACATTGGTTCTTCCCACTACATGGCAATAGTCTTCAATGTGGATGGAGATCAAGGCTCCTAGTACACCCTTCCCAAGGTACTCATGGTGGGATTTTATACATTAAATACGTTGAATGTGGTTGAGATTTTGCATTGGGAGGATTTGCACAACTATCGAAGGATTGGATGTACAATCTGCACAAAACTCAAATGGTTAATTCGTGCAGATGTATGAATGTGACGTGACCGACCACCCAAGCCGGGGAATGCTACTATAATTTTTCTTTGTTTGAGCTCTAATATAAATTTTTAGCGTCCCCAAATGGGAACAGGCCATCCCACCTTACAAAAAAAAACACTTTCATTTGCGTAAAATATCATACTTAATAAATTAAAAACAACATCTACTTTATGTTAACATACACAGAATTATGAGGAAACGTACAGTAAATAAACACATGTGTATCATACAACATGTAATTAAACATATATAAAGAGTATGTATATGTTTAAGAAGGCCACCAAATGTGTCTAGAACTTCCACGAACCTCCCATCCTTAGACCACGTTGCTCCAAGATATTAGCAGTGGGTCACCCCCGAGTTGGGACTAAACTCCACCCAAGGTAAAGGGAATCCTAGGATAGGCTAAGGTTACAAAGTCTCCAGGAAGGATTTTGTCCCCAAGAGTCCACTCACATCCATAGCTTATAGTCCCTCATTCCCCACATTCGTGTCCCACCCCAAGGAGTGTTCCCCTTCTCTTCTCGACAATCCTTTGGCTACCCCACTCCCCTTCTAGGGCTTCAACAAAAGGCCAGACAAGAGGTCTCAGAGAACTACAATTGTTGTGAGGCTCCCTCTAGGAAAATCACTTCCCCAAAAACCTCTCTCACATGGAAAGGGTTTCTTACAGGCCTGAAAACCTACTTCTTCAATCCACCTCCCAGGCCAATCTAGTTAGGGTAATAACATCAGCAAAATCGATTATGGGATATGGTAATGAAAGAAAGCCACACTAGTCTAGAGAAAAATGTGGGAGGCAACAACAAAATGTCTAGGGTGTGATATGGCTCAGGAATTGTGTAGTCGTGCTATGCTTCACAGGAAAAGTATGGGTTAGCTTCAAGGGGTTTGAAAGTTTTCAGAGCTTGCATGAATGTTTTAGAGTTAAACAATGGAGGGGATGGATGAGTGCGTGAGTCCATGAGTGCATGGGAAGCATGGCAACAATGGCAGAGAGAACCCCCACAACAAACTGATTTTCCCACATAAAATTGCATGTCCCAAATCGGACACCCGTCTTCATGAAGATACATGATCTCCACTTATCATTCGTTCCCTTCCCACAGGAACTTAGGATAACTTCAATTATTTCCCAAACCTTATTCTTTAGGAAATAATAATATAATATTATTCCCTTAGAGATAAGCCCTCTAGCTTAGCCATTTTTCCTAGCCTCTTAGCCCTTTCCCTTCCCCTACCTAGTGGATCTTAGTCCACCATAACGCTTTCTTCATGGTTGGTCTACACACAACGATGTATTTATATTAATGATATGAGTATTTACATATACAAAAATAGGCTCAATGGCCTTAAGTGATCCATGCTCTTTTGCCTAATATTCACATAAGCCTCCCAAATTATAAATACTTGGATCACCAATCTATAAACATAATTACAATTTAGCAGGGGCTCAACCTTGGGGTATTACAATCCCCTCCCCTTATTTATGCATTGTCCTCAATGCACCATATTTACATATTACAACAAGATTTTTAAAAATCTTCAAAAAGATGTGGGTATTATGTCTGCATAGTCTCTTCATGCTCCCCAAGTGGCATCCTCAGGACCGTACCAGGTCTATTGGACCTTTACTATATTGATATCTCGATTTCGGAGCTGCTTGATTTTCCAGTCCAGAATTCATACCATATGCACTTGAAAAGCACCTTCTTGCTCCACCTGAATTGCATTCATATCAATAACATGATTAGCATCATGTTTTATATTTCTTAAGCAATGATACATGGAATACATTATGAATGGTCATAAATTCAAGTAATGCAAGCATATAAGCGACACACCCAATCCTTTCTAGAATTTGAAATGGCCCACAGTAACAAACTGCCAATTTGGAACAGTTTACCAACTTCAGGGAACTTATATTGGCCTTCACTTTCAGAAACACATGATCACCAATACATAATTCTTTGTGAATTCTTCCCTTATCAGCATAGTTTTTCTTCTTATCTTGAGCAACCTTTAAATTCTTCTTTATCTTTGACATCTTCTCTTCCATTTCCCTGAGAAACTCTGGCCCAATCACTACTCTATCAGCTAGGTTGTCCCAAATTATTGGTATGTTTCACTTTCTACCATAAAGTGCCTCAAATGGGCTCATCTTCATAGATTATTTGTGCCCATTATTGTAAGTAAATTCTACCAAGTGTAGATAGTCTTCCCATTTAGATTGTTTTTCCATCACGTATATTCTTAGCATATCCTCTATCACTTGATTCACCCTTTTTGTTTTCCCATCAGACTCAGGATGATAAGTTGTGTTGAAGTTTATATTTGTTCTGAACCCTTTGAATAATCCATTCCAGAACTTTGAGGTGAACTTTGGGTCTATGTTAGACACAATTGTCTTGGGTGTTCCAAGCAAGCATGCTACATCCCTCATATAAATATCAGTAACATTGGTTTCCTTGTGAGTAATCTTCATTGGAATGAAATGGGCAACTTTAGTAAGCTTGTCCACCACTACCATGATAGAATCATGTTGCTTTCTTGTTCTGGGAAATTTGGTGATGAAATCCATTTACAACACTTCCCACTTCCACTTAGGAATGGGAAATGGCTACAACAACCCAGCTAGGTTTCCATGCTTATCCTTGACCTTTTGACACTCCATACATTTAGCAATGTACTCAACAATTTCCCTCTTCATGCCAGGCCAATAGTATTGGCTCTTGACTGCTGCCATTGTTTTCTGATATCCTGGTGTCCAGCATAAGGTACATTATGCATCTCTTTCAAGATCATACTCCTTAATTCATGATAATTGGGTACATAAATTATGTTCTTGTACAAGAGAATGTCATCATTTACCAATTCATAATCTTCAACCTTCTATTGCATTTTACCTTGCTGTAATTTTGTTACTATCTCCATGTACTACAAATATTCTTTTGCAGCCTCAGAAATTTTTCCTTTAAGATCAGTTTGATACATGCTAATGGTTGTAGCATGCAGTTCATGCACTCTCCTGCTAAGTGCATCAACCACTTTGTTATATTTTCCTTTGATGTGCTTGATATCAAAGTCATACTCACAAAGAAACTCTAACCATCTACTTTGTCTAGCATTTAGATTTGGTTGATCAAATAGATATTTCATACCATTATCGTTTGTCCTCAATTAAAACCTTTTTACCATGAGGTAGTGCCTCCACTTCTTCAAGGCATGTACTATGGCTTCCAAATCCAAATCATGAGTGTCATATAGCCTTTCATGCTCTTTCAATTTTTTGTATTCTAAACATACCACAAAACCAATTTGACTAAGGAATCCACCAAGTCCTTCTTTGCATGCATTTTTTCAAACCATGAAATCCTCATTAGGATATGCAATTCTCATAATTGAAGCACTGGTTAAAAACTACTTCAATTGATGGAAGCTCCTTTCACACTATGTTGTCCATTAAAACTTCACCCCCTTCCTTTGCAAGGAAGTGATCGAATGAGAAATCCTTGAAAACCCTGCAATGAATCTTATATAGTAACCATCTAAACCCATGAAGGATATGAATTATGTCACATTCTTAGGTGTTTTCCACCCTTTAATAGCTTCAATCTTTTCAGGGCTCATTGCTATCCCTTCTTCAGATATGATATGCCCCAAATAGTGAATTTGGTTCTGATAAAATGAGCACTTGCTCAATTTGGCATACAACTAATTCTCTCTTAACACTTGTAACACCATCCTTAAGTGATACTCATGCTCTTCTTCTAACTTGGAATATATAAGAATGTCATCCAAAAATACAATGGAAAACTTGTCTAGGTACTCTTTGAAAACACCATTCATTAAACACATAAAAACAACTGGTGCATTTTATAACCCAAATGGGACCACTGTGAATTTGTAATGACCATACCTTGTCCTTAAGGAAATATTGTTGATGAATTCATATTTGATCCTTATTTGATGGTATCCTGACCTGAGATCAATATTTGAGAATATCCTTCCATCCTTTAACTGATCAAAGACATCATCAATCCTTGGCAAAGGATACTTGTTCTTTATAGTTACTCTGTTCAATTGTCTAAATTCAATACATAGTCTCAATGTCCCATATTTCTTCTTCACAAATAATAATGGGGCACCCCAAGGTGACACACTTGGGTTTACATACCCCTTCTTCAGAATTTATTCAAGATGCATTTGTAGTTCCTTCATCTCTGGTGTGCTCATCAAGTAGGGATTCTTGGATACTGGAGCTTATCTAGGCATTAATTTTATAGAGAAAACTATATCTCTCTTTGGGGGTATTCCTGGTATCTCCTTGAACACATCCTCAAAATATTTCAGTATTGCATGATCCTCAATATTTGGCACCTTATCCTTAGGTGCTTTCTCTATATGAGCTACAATTATTTGGTAGCCATTTCTCTAACACTTCTTCAGCTGCATTGTTGAGATCTCTCGAACAGTAACTACCCTGGGAATTCTTTGGACTCTTTTTGGGTTCCCTTCCTCATTCAAGAAAGTAATTTAATTATTATGACCGTCTAAGACAACATGGTGTTGGTCCAACCAATCCATACCAATTAGACATTCATATGAACCCAAGGGAAGGATGTTCAAATATGCATTGGTACTTATCCCATTCATCTCCACTGGACATGATTTAACCAGCTCAACAAATTTTCTCTTGGCTCTTATAGTGAATTGCACCAGTGAAGATATCCCATGCTTTCTTCCTGGCAATTGCAATATTTCCACTACCTTAGGATCTATATAGTTATAACTATCTCATGAATCTATTAAAATAGTAAAGGCATGGTTATTTATCATACCTTCTACTTCAATCATTTGCGATTGAAATTATGCTTGCTTGTTGTCCAGGGATTCAATCATGTGTGATTGAAATTATGCTTTTTGTTGTCCATGGCTTCATAGATCCTTGGAACACTTTTGTCGATGTCCTCCACTATTTCAACTTGTTGCACATTGTGGAAAGCTCTCACTTTATCTTTTTCTGTGAGGATAGCCTCTATATATATGGTATCCTTTACAAACCCAACATTGAATGGGTGTATGCATTGGCCTTTTCCCACCTGTCTCGGTCATTCTGGGATCTCTAGGGGTTTTTTGTTCTTGAGAACCATTTTCAAAGAAGGGTGGCTTGTTCTTCTTCCTCTGTTCCATATTGAACTCTTCTTGTCTTCCCAAGATCTTTGGAAAGTGGGCTTTCCCTTATGTTGATCATATAAGCACTTGGCTCTTCTTATGGTTTCCTCCAAATTTTTAGGATCATCATACTGAATTTTATCACTGATGAAAGATGGCAGCCCACTCAAATATCTCTAAATATTTATTGTCTCATCCTTGATGAAGGATACATACTTCAATAATTCTAAAAATATTCTTTCATACTCATCAATGGTCATGCTGATGTTAGAAAAACAAGATCGCAGAGAAATAAAAAAAAACAAATGCGGAAATACAAAAAATAGAGGATACACAATACAATAGAGACAGAGATATGTGTGGTTCATCCAGTGTGGGATACATCCACCAAAGAAATTTCCAGGTCCTTCCTTTATAATTATCCAGCAAAATGAAGGGATACAACCTACAACACACCTATTGTAACTTCCTCTTCTTTCTCTTACGGTCTCCTCACTCACAATACAATATTCATAATGATACATAGCCGAAATACATTTCCCTCATAAAATAGGGTTGCCTTCTATGGGAAAAAAACCTAACATAACTTTTTCTGTTAGATCTGCAGCCTTATAATGAATGGTCGAGATTTACAAGGAAATTACAATATACATTTACAAGGAAATTTTTCCTTTGGGGGCTTCACCCCCGAACATTTGGACCATGTAGAGGGGCTAATCCCCCTCTGCACTCCCCTGCATGGAGCAATGTACATTCTTTAGGGGTATAAATTCTTCATGGGGTATAAACACGGATGAAAACAAATACCTTTGAATCAGGAAGATAATCAGGCTCCACAACCAACAATCTCCCACTTGGAGATTGATCTTAGCAACTCCATCACTATTTTATCTGTTGGACTATGATCCTTATTGGACTTGGAAAATTTCTCATCTTCATATTCATGCTTGAATACCAACTAAAACTGAGCAGGAACTCAGTTTCTCCCTGGTTACTCCCTTCGTTAACATGTCTGCAGGATTCTGGCTAGTGTGTATATTTTCCAACTTCAAATGTCCATCTTCCAAGATGGATCGTATGAAATGGTACATGAGCTGTATATTCTTATTCTTCGAATGGAAGGCTGAGTTCTTGGAAAGATGAATGGCACTCTCATTGTCACAGTACAACCTTCTAATCTCCTGCTTCTTTCCCAATTCCTCCATAAACCTATGTAACCAAATCATCTCTTTGCTAGCCTCTGTAGCAGCAACATACTCTTCCTCGTTCGTTGAAAGTGCAACAACCTTTTGCAGTTTTGAAATCCAACTTATTTTTGTTCCACCTATAGTAAAAACATACCCTGTGGTGCTCCTCCTTCTATCTTTATCACCTGCCATAATGCATGAGTAGCAGTACCTCTCAAATAACTGAGAATTCACTTTACTACCTCGCAATGTTCTTTACCTGGATTGTTCATATACCTTCTCACAACTCCCACTGCATGTGCAATATATGGTCTTGTGAAAACCATAGCATACATCAAACTGCCAACTGTTGATGAATAAGGGACCCTGGACATGTATTATATCTCCTCCTCTGTCTTGGGACACATTTCCTTAGTTAATTTGAAATGGTTGGCCAAAGGTGTACTAACTGGTTTTTCATTCTACATTCTAAATCTCTCCAACACCTTCTGTATGTACTCACCCTGAGACAATGTCAATTTGCAATTGTTCCTGTCTCTTGTTATTCTCATACCAAGGATTTTATTTGTAGCACCCAAATCCTTCATTGCAAATGAATTAGATAATTTCTTCTTGAGCACATTTATATCCTGCATATTAGACTCTGCAACAAGCATGTCATCTATATACCATAGCAAGATAATATAGCTTCCATTTTATAGCCTTTTAAAATAAACATAGTGATCATAATGGCATCTACTATAACTTTGTTCTATCATAAACCTATCAAACTTCAAATACTACTTCCTTGGAGCTTTCTTTAGGCCATACAATCTCTTCTTCAACTTGCATACCAAATTTTCCTTCCCTTTGACCTCATACCCCTGTGGTTGTTTCATATAAATCTCTTCATCCAAATCCCCATGGAGAAAAGTTGTTTTTACATCTAACTATTCAAGATGAAAATCTTCTACTTCCACAAGACTTAAAATAGTCTGAATTGAAGTCATTTTAACAACAAGAGAAAATATTTCATCAGAATCTATACGTTTCTTTTGTGCAAACCCTTTTACAACAAGTCTAGCCTTATACCACTTTTTGCCTCCATCTTCTTCCTTCAACTTGTAAACCCATTTATTTTGTAATGATTTTTTTCCCACGGGAAAATAAACTAAGTCCCAATTCTGGTTATTTACAAAGGAATCCATTTCCTCTTTCATTCCTTGCTCCCACTTCTCTTTATTGTCTACATGCATTGCATCTTTATAACATTTTGGTTCACAAAAATCAGTCAACAATAAATAATACAATGAAGGAGAGTATCATTCAGGGGGTCTACTTAACCTGGTAGATCTTCTAACAACACTTGTAGGAGTTTGATGTACCTATTTCTCATGTTGTTGTACATTTTGATTTTCTGGTTCCTTTGGAATTTATTTTTCAATGATCTCATCAAGCACTCTGTATTATGGTTTTTCTTTTTCTTGTTTCTTTCCCTGCAACTGATCTTTGTACATGAACTTCTCATTGAATATGACATCTCTACTCCTAATGATTTTTTTATTTTCATAATCCTATAAGCGATAACCAAAATCATTAACACCATATCCAATAAAGGTACACTTCTTGTATTTTTCCTCAAGCTTTGTTCTATTTTCTTTATCAATATGGACAAATGATTCATAACTGAAAGTCTTCAAAAAGGAATAGTTTACATTTTTACCTATCCATGACTCCTCTGGAATACCACCATCCAAATATCTTGAAGGTCCTCTGTTTATTAAGTAAATAGAAGTATCTACAACATCTTCCCATAACTGTAAGGGAAAACCAACATGCAATCTCATACTCTTTGCACGCTCCATGATTGTCCTATTCATCCTTTATGAAACACCATTTTCTTGTGGTGTTCATGGAACTGTCTTTTCTCTACGAATCCCATGGCATGAAAAATAATCACAAAACTCCTTGCTGCAATATTCACCTCCATTGTCTTATATGAGACACTTCAACCTTTTTCTTACCTCATTCTCAACCAAAGATTTCCATTTCTTAAAAGTGTCAAAAGCATCAGATTTTTGTCGAATGCAATAAACCCAAGTTTTTCTAGTTGCATCATCAATAAAAGTAACATAATACCAAGAGTCACCAAGAGATGATACCTGAGCTGGTCCCCATACATATGTATTCACAAGATCTAGACTTTCACACTTATTTTCTATTTTGACTCTGAGAAATACGACTCTCTTTTTTTTCCCATAAACACAATGCTCACAGAAATCCAAATCAACTTGTTTAAGATCTGGCAACAAATTTATTTTGTGAAGTATTTGCATCCCCTTCTCACTCATGTGTCCAAGCCTATGATGCCAAAGTTTTGTATCCACTCCTATAGAATATAAAGAGATTGAAGAGTCGATATTACCAGTACATAAATACAATCTACCTACCCTATCTCCTTTCGCTATCACCAATGATCCTTTGGTGACCTTCCACACCTTATCTGTAAATATGGATATACAACCTTCACTTGCCAACTTCCTTGTTGAAATAATATTTTTCCTTAGATCTAGAACATGTCTTACCTCTTTCAACAACCATTTATTTCCATTCCTTTGCTTTATTTTTACCTTTTCCATTCCAACAATTTTGCATGGTGCATCATCACCCAAATGAACCTGTCCAAAATCACCTTGAACATAATCTAGAAAATGTTTCGTATGGGGTATGGCATGAAATGAAGCCCCTGAATATACTATCCAAGACTCAAAAATATTATCTATATAAAGAATCAAAGCATATTGTAACACATCGCCTGTTACATCTACTTCATGATTTTTTTCATGTTGTCCATCTCTTTGTTTCTTTGGAGCTCTATAGTCTTTCTTCAGATGTCCTTTCTTCCCACAATTATGGCACTCTATATTTCCAAGTATGGATTTGGATATGCCCTTCCTAGAATTCCCACAACTTCTTGATCCCTTTCCTCTATCCTTTTGTCTTCCCCTGTTCTCCATGTTCAATGCATTACCTAATGTCTCCCCTGTGATTTTCCATCGCATTTCCTCAGTAAGGATAACACCGAAAACATCATCAAATTTTAAAGTGTTTTAACCAGACACAGATTTGCGTACAACCATGACCAAGCCATTCCAACTTTATGGAAATGAACACAAGATTATAAGAGCCCTGACCTCATCATCAAAGTCCACTTTTACAGAACTTAGTTGATTAGTAATCATGTTAAATTCATTTAAATGATATGCAACAAACCCACCTTCTGACATCTTCATATTAAATAATCTTTTCATTAGAAATACCTTATTGGACGTTGAGGGTTTTTCATACCGTTTAGCTAATGCGTCCATCAACTCCTTCATTTTCTTTTCTTTCAAAATATTGAAATCCACTGACACTGTGAGGCTCATCTGTATCGTTCCTAGAGTCTTGTCAAGAATCTCCCATTCTTCATCCTTCATGGTTGTTATCTTCTTTTCTATTCCACCCAGTGGTAGGAATAGATCCTTCTGATATAAATAATCTTCCATTTGCATCTTTCATAACTAGTAGATTTGGCCGTTAAATTTATCAACCCTAAACTTTCCATCTTCCGCCATTTCTCCCACTCAAACTAGGAACCCTCTTTTCCTGTGAGTTACCTTTCACTCTGATACCAATTTTTAGAAAAACAAGATCGCGAAGAAATAAAATAAAACAAATGAAGAAATAAAACACAGAGGATACACAATACAATAGAGACACACACATGCGTGGTTCACCCAGTGTGGGCTACGTCCACTGGAGAAATTTCCAAGTCCTTCCTTTATTATTATCCAACAAAATGAACGGATACAACCTAAAACACGTCCACTATAACTTCCTCTTCTTTCTCTCACAGTGTCCTCACTCATAATACAATATTCACAATGATACATAGCCGCAATATATTTCCCTCATAAAAGAGGGTTTCCTTCTAGGGAAAAACACCCTAACATAACTTCTACCATCATATTTGTGACCTTATAATGAACAGTCCAGATTTACAATGAAATTAAAATATACATTTACAAGGCATTTTTTCCTTTGGCGGCTTGCTTGCCCCCGAACCTCGTAGAGGGTGTAACCCCCCTCTGCACTCCCCCGCGTGAAGGAGTGTACATTCTTCCAGGGTGTAAAGTATTCATGGGTTATAAACATGGCTTAAAACAAAGACCTATGAATCGGGAATATAATCAGGCTCCACAACCAATAGCTGCCCAGTTTGAGTTCAAAGAACACTTTCATCTTTTTTGTATTATACATCGTGGTTAAGTATTTCTTCTCAAAATGCTTCTTAAATTCCTTCCATGTAAAATTCTTTTCTCTGATGTGTTGCACTTGCAAAAGCTGATCCGACCACATGGATGTGTTTCCTTTAATCTGGTAGATAGAAATTCTTCCTTTTGCATGAGAAGAATAATTATGAAATTGGAAGTACTTCATCATTAGTAGTAGCCATGTCTCAGCATCATCATCCTTCTTGTGTTCACCATCAAAAGTAAGAGGTTTGATCTTATTCATTTATCCTCACAGTTCATCCACCCCAAACCTCTTATGATGCTTCCTAACAGGGGATGGACTTGAGTTGTTTTGTGCTCTCCTATTGGAATGCCATTGGGAGTGGTGGTGATGTTTGTTATCACTCCTTGATATTCCTTTTCCCTTAGGAGACCTATGGCTTCCTGATTTTCTTGATCCAATATACTTATCCAACTTCTTTTCAATTATGTCTAGGCTCTGCATTAAATTCATATTCAAGTCTTCATGTTTCTCTTTAGATTTCATAAGGTTCTCATTATCATCGTTGTGGCTCTAGAAATATGTCTGCAATTTTTGGATGGTCTCAACCAGATTTATGTCTTCATCCTTTCCTTATCCATGTCCATTGGAGTTTGTTCCTTCCATACCCAAATGGACATCCACTCTTATGATATCATCTTCCTGGTTGTAATCCCTCTGTATCATCCATCTCTCTACACTCTGTGTTGATTCTGATTTGATCAAGTTTATGTTAATTCTGTAAAATGTGCAGCCAACAAAACCTTTTGAGGCTAAATGATTCAACAATTTTATAAAAACATGAACCATTTGTTGATTAAAGTTGGTTGTCATTGATGTCAACCCTTGAAGAAAGTTGGAGAACTTAAGTTTGGGTAATGGACCCAAGTTTGTTTGATGGATAACGGTATGAGTTTTGATATATTTTCAAGTAATACTATTATATATGGATAATACATGTCATGCCATTTCCAGTGGTATGTGGAACGTCACATAACTCCTCACGGTTAGAGAGTTATGGCCATGTGAAGTTGGGGAACCCTCATGAGTCATCTAGAAGCCCCAAAAGGGCAAAGTAGTCAAAGTGTTTTAAGATTTTTTTAGAAGGTAAATAATAAAGTGAAGTGATGAGTTTACTATAATTCAAAGTGAATACAAAATAAATTATTTAAATAATAAAGTTAATGGAGAAATCACTAAGTTGACAAGTGGTTAGAAGTGGGTTAGCCTTAAAATAAGGAAAGTGGTTTAAGATGGTTACAAGGTAACCCCTTGAAGTAAAGTGAAGTGATGAGTGTACTATAAGTCAAAGTGGATACAAAATAAATTATTTAAATAATAAAGTTAATGGATAAATTACTAATTGGACAAGTGGTTAGAAGTTTGTTAACCCTAAAATAAGGAAAATGGGTTAAGATGGTTAAAAGATAACCCCTTGAAGAAGCTACATGGAAGTATAAATAAGAGGCAAGGCTCTCACATTTTATATCACACTTGAGCATATTGAATATCTACAGGTGACTGAGGTAACCAAAGGATATCTAAGGTATGTTATTTACAGGTCATCTCACCATTTTCGCAATAAAAAAAATTTAGAATGATTCAGACCATGAAATTTATAGGATATTTAGAAAACATATCCAAGTAGTTGTGGTACAAATTTCAGCTTGTGGTTTGTTGTAGTTTTAGAGTTACACTCTGTGGAAAATAGGATTTGTGGTTAGTCCTGAAATTAGTCTGAAATAGGTGTTTCGGGTAAAAACGGCATAAATTGTTCATAAAAGATCCAATTAAGTAAGAACAAATGTGTTGGTTATAGTACAATCAGTATTATTCTGTGTAAAAATTTTAGATCCATACAACAAATATTCCATGCGGGGCATGCTCTACAAGTTCGCTCTCTAGAATAAGCCAGAATTCAACAAGGTATGCCATTTTTGCTATAACTCCTTTTCTGAGAGGTTCCAAGTAGTGAAACTTGGAGGAAATGCATAAAACACACTGAAGACCATTTTGTACTATTTTCATATCTTTATTCATTACAGGTACATAGTTATGATTATTTCAAGTTAGTGTTGTTGACTAATCCAAAACTAGTCATGTGAGACTAAAGAAAAGTTTGATGAAAATGCTAGTCTCTTGTTGTTAAAGTTAAGAAAGGTTTGTTGGTATGTGATCATATACACCAAGTCTATTACAGAGTTAAAAATCAATATTAGATGATGAAATTGATGAGGGATTTGGGTTGAGGTACATGTTGGGTACATGGTTGAGACAAGTAGTTGATGAGTTGGCACATACATGAGGTGTACAGTTGATGATGTTGGTACATATTGATGAGTCATAGTTGATGAGTAGTTGATACATGATTGGTACATACTTGGTACATGGTTGGATGCACTTGTTTATGGTACAGGTTGATTACAGGTTGTTTGGTACAGGTTGGTGCATGGTTGATGCACTTGTTTATGGTACAGGTTGATTACAAGTTGAGGTACAGGTTGATGCATGGTTGATGCATGGTTCGAGTTTATTGGTACAGGTTGTTTGGTGCAGGTTTATTGGTACATGTTTACAACAGTATATCTCAAAGTGATAGTATGATAGTGGTTCTGTAGTGTCCCCAAGGCCGAGTCCCGTTGTAAATCGTGTTTTGAAAGAAATTGTAATTATGTTTTATAGGTTGGTGAGCCAAGTTCTTATAAGCGGGAGACTTATGTTCTGTTAGGCTAGAGAGCCTAAGTGTTGAAGGCCAGGGGTCTGCTGTTGTATATGTAATCATGCAAAACAATTAATAAATATAAACACCGTCAGGTGCAGACCGACCATGATGAATGAGTGAAGGGGGACTGAGCGTCCAAAGAATGGGCAAGGAATTAGGGGTTTGAGGTAGGAAAAAGGGGCTAAGTGTTGAGCCTAGAGGGCTTAAGCCTTGGGAACAATATTTTAATATTATTCCAAAAGAGAAGTGCATTATATGTTTTAACCTAAGTCCTTTTTGGAAGGACATGTGATTTCCAAATGGTGGGAGGCAAGCACGTTGTCGGAACGCATGCAGTCACATGGGTGACAAGTGTCAACCCTGACCATGCAATAAAATCCGCGATGAGCCGTGTTGGGGGTTCCTCCTCCATGGGACTCACGGACTGCCAGAAGGGAAGGGGTCTGACTCTTGGAGAAAAACCCTCGTACATCCTCTGAACCGTCCAAACCTGCGTTGACCCTTGCGTGGATTGTCTGTCACGCATTCCCAACACCAGAGCGTGAGTCTATCTTGGGTAGGGCAGATGGGAAACAGACATTCTTCCGGGGTGGGGGGAGTCTGTGTAATTCCCTGCGGAAATTGCTTCTCAGGCATTTTCTGAAAATTCACACCGTGAGACCTGGTTGTCGTGGTTGAGCTTGTTCTGAGAGGCCTGAGTCTGTATTCCCAGTTGACTGTGGTGGTCATGCAGAGATGGATTGCACGTGAATTGTTGCCCAGTGCAGGTGGTGATTGAGCCTATGTGTGATCTCTCTCTAAGTGAGGGAGGTGGATGTTGTTGGAAGAGGTTTCTTCCAGAGAGTGTCCAGCACCAGCTTCAGGCTCTGAGACTTCCTGATCCGGCCTGTTGCCGAGACCCAAAGAGGGAGGTTAGCACCGATGGACTATGCTTGTGAAGGTGTATACTCCCGGGTGGAATAGTCATGTGGGGAATGAGAGTCTGGTAGTAGTGGGCGTAAGATGGCATCCTGGGGAGAATCCTTCCAGATTCTAAATGTTGTTTTCCCTGTAACCTCAGCCTAGCTAGGATTCCTTGCCTTGGGGGTGGAGCTTAGTCCCAACTTAGGGGTGATCCACTGCTGAGTTGATGAGCAGTGTGGTCTAAGGCTGGGTGGTTCGTGGAAGGCCTGCACTTGGTTGGTGGATCCACAATTGTTACAAGATAAGTGTCTAACTATGTTTTATCACATTTTATCGATATGTTTTGTATCTCTGTGTATTAAAATGATCATGCATTCTGCTGTGCATTGGGATTAATGTATTTTCCATGGATTATTTATGTTAAAACGTCTCTTATAAGTACTCTGAGATTAAATGTATTTCATTGCGTAAATGCACGTGATTAGCTATGAATGAGAATGTGTTATTCCGCGTAGTAACACCTACACAGTAGCCAAGGTGCGCTACAGTTTTTCTGGGTTATCTGCCAAGTAGTCTTATAGTAACCCAAGGTAGTTGAGTGAAAGGGGTGTTACAAATTAGTATCAGAGCGAAGGTTTCGACACTGAGCCTAGATGAGCCAGTGGAGCAGTCTTTGGACCGAGAATGCGAGGGGAAATTGGGTTTGGAGGACCAATTTCGGACCTTGGTTTGTTCCGGAGTGTCAAGTAGTTGCTTGACCGTGCTTACGAGCTTAGGAAGTATATCGGCGAGTGAAACCGCGACTGGTGTGGTCTATGGCCACAGGGAGACAGGTCTCTACACCAATGGTGTTAGAACCTTAGGATCTGTTCGGGAGGGAAGGTGATCCCTCGTGACCGTCGGATCTGGAAAAATGTACGTAGGAATTAAAATTCCATTTGAAATACACAGGAATGTGGAAATCGCGATATGCGAAATTCTGAACTGGTTAGGAACCGTCTGAACCGTCAGATCTCGAACGGAAAACCCGTCAGCCGTAGGATCTGTCGGGAGATGTCTGAAGGGTAAACCTCAGAGACTACGGGTGAATGCTCTGAAATAGATCTAGACCGTCCGAAAGACGGAGGACACGTGTCGTGAGATTTCCCATTTTGGGAAATCGGGAATCGCGATTTCGGGAGTCCTAGTAACAAGGGATCGGGACTTTCCATGGTGGAAACCCCGAAATTCCAAAAGGATCTGCGTCGTTGATCCGAGGAGGGGATTTGACTGTTGGATTCCATGCTTGGATTGGATGTGGATGCATGAATGCATACCACGTGCCAGTGAGTTGAAGAGACAGGCGAGAGTGGTGGGACCTGATAACATCATTAAAAGTGACATGGACCCTCCTGAACGTACCACATGCCATGGTGGTGAAGGAAGACAGTTGTGTTGTGGGCCCGGAAAATAAAGTAACTCGCGATTTCGGGAACTTGAGAGATAAGGGCATGGGAGCTCGACATTGAGACTCGCGAAGTCGCGAAGTAGCGAGAACGAGAGGAGAAAAGTCAACATCGCTCCTCGGGGTTTCGTGAAAAGGGAGTACCAGGGTTGGATGCCACAACTCACGAAGGTGCGAATAGCGAAGGGTGCTAGCACTCATCCCTAGGCTACGGTCATGCGTAGCAGACGCTAGCGAGGAGGGAGCCATACCCGTGTCGCATCTCGTGTATCGGCGGTTAGAGGAAATGAGTTGAGGGTCTTCGACTCACGAACTCAAGAGATTGTGAATTGCAAAAGGGTGACTCTGGTTATGAATATCCAACGGTGGGATCTTTGTGGACCGAAACCCAAAGTCCTGAAATCCTGAAGTGCCGAAAATGAAGGTTTCAAAAACACGAAAATTGCAGAACCAAACGAGAGCTCAGAGAACTTAATTGAATCAAAATATCTTTCGTTCTTGTTCGTATTGGCTTATAAATGTTACAAGAGTGCGTGTGCAGAGTTCAACGGAGCTCAGGATTCCAGTTAACCAACGCCGAGTATGGAATGGGAAAAGGTGATGATTGCCTCTGAAATAGGAGACGAACGGCAAGGAAAGGATGTCAATATGGGAGTGGAAGGATCGAACTCCAATGGGCACGGAAAAGAGATGGGTAAGGAAGAGCATATGATGCAACTCATCGAAATATTGTAGAAAGATGGCCAGGCTCGCCTAGCTAATAGCCGAAAGCTCATGAAAATCCGGGATCGGCAGGGTGAATTCAATTTAAAAATGTTGAAGAGCCTGGAAAGAATAGAAAAGAAATTGGAAAAGGGGAGTGACACAAGAAGATCAAGAAGTGTTAAAACCCCTGAGGGGAGAAGGAGATCGAGGAGTGGTAACAGACCTTACCGTCTCTCCCCGAAGCATTCTGACAGTAAGACACACAGTAGTTCAAGCCCATCCCCTACCAAAAAACATCAGAAATCTAGAAGGGAGGAATTAAAAGGAGAGATGAACAAGATTAAGCCTCCAACATTCGATGGAGAACATAATAAGGAGGAAGATGTCGAGACATGGTTACTTGGCATGAATAAATACTTCCAATTGCAGAATTATTCTGCCCATGCAGAAGGAAGAATTGCAATGTACCAACTGAAAGGAAAAGCATCCATGTGGTGGGATCAGTTTGTGCAGGTGCAGAACGTCAGAGAGAAAGAGGTCACTTGGAAGGAATTTAAGAGATATTTCGAGAAGAAATACCTGACTAAAATATACTATGACAGAAAGATGAAGGAGTTCTTCGAACTCAAGTTGGGCAGTACGACCAATGATGAGTATGAACGAAGTTTTCTGGAACTACTGAAGTATGTTCCATTCATCAAAGACGATGTTGTCAAGATTCAGAAGTATCTGAGTGGACTACCACCTTTCATGAGTGACAAGATTCAATATGATGATCCTAAGACCATGGAAGAGACCATCAGAAAATTGAAATGTTTATACGAACAGCAAAAGGAAAAGCCTACCTTTCGAAAGGCTTGGGATGACCAGAAGAGGTTTAAGAAGGAACAAAGGCAGAAGGGAGACAAGCCTTCCTTTTTCAGAAACAGTCGTCAGGAGCAACCATCATTTAGAGAGCTGAGAAGGACTGAAGAGGGTGCACAAAGATAGAGACAGGTGCTCATTCAGTGTTGGGGATGTCAAGGAAACCATAAGTACCGAGATTGTCCCCATAAAAATGGTAAGGCGAGAATTGTACACACTGTTCAGCAAGATGAAACAGTGGAGGATTTGGGCAGCAGAATACCGAGGATCTACGCAGCCCTGGACAACAAGCAAGTAGAATTTCAATCGCACATGATTGAAGTGGAAGGTATGATTAACAACCGACCACTTGTTATTTTAATTGATTCAGGGGCTAGCCATAGTTATATAGATCCTAGAGTGGTTGAAAGTTTGCATCTAACGTGAAGAAAACATGAGAAGTATTGGTTAGTGCAGTTGGCCACAGGGGCCAAGAGAAAGGTCACTGAATTGGTTAAGTCTTGTTCAGTGGACATGAAAAGAATGAGCACTAAGGTTGAACTGAACATTTTTCCTTTAGGCTCATATGATTGTTTAATTGGGATGGACTGGTTGGAACAGCACCAAGCCCTTCTGGATTGCCGTAACAAGAGGTTTTCATGCCTGAACGAGGAAGGAAATCAGGTAACAGTCCAAGGAATTCCCAGAGTCGTGGCTGTAAGGGAAATCTTAGCCATGCAGCTGAAGAAATGTTACCAGAAAGGCTGTCAATTATATGCAGCTCGAGTGGAAGAAGAATCCCAAGATGTAGTATCGAATGTGGAAGACCATGAAGTACTCAAGGAGTTCAAGGATGTATTTCAGGAGGTACATGGACTACCTCTGAGGAGGGACATCGATTTTTCTATAAATTTGATGCCTGGAACAGCCCCAATTTCGAAAGCTCCTTATAGAATGAGTACGCCAGAGCTGAAAGAGTTGCAATTGCAGCTCGAAGAACTACTAAAGAAAGGTTACATTTGCCCCAGTGTGTCACCGTGGGGAGCCCCAGTCCTATTCGTGAAGAAGAAAGATGGGACGCTGAGGCTGTGCATTGATTTTCGACAGCTGAATAAGGTCACTGTCAAGAACAAGTATCCTCTGCCAAGGATTGATGATCTCTTTGATGAGATGAAGGATGCGAAAATATTTTCAAAAATAGATCTCCGATCAAGATATCACCAAGTGAGAATAAAGGATGAAGACATCAGCAAGACCGCCTTTAGAACAAGGTATGGTCATTATGAATTCACAGTGGTGCCGTTTGGATTGTCCAACGCGCCAGCTGTTTTCATGTGCTTAATGAATGGAGTGTTCAGAAATTATCTGGACAAGTTTGTCATAGTCTTCTTAGACGATATATTGGTGTATTCCAAGACAGAGGAAGAACATGAGAAACACTTGAGAATGGTGTTGCAGGTGTTGAGAGAACACCAGCTATACGCAAAACTGAGAAAGTTCTCTTTTTACCAAAGGCAGATCCATTACTTGGGATATATAATATCTGAAGAAGGGATCGTTGTGGATCCTGAGAAGGTACAGGCCATTCGGGAATGGAAAGCACCAAGGAATGTGGCAAAAGTTAGATCTTTTATGGGTCTGGAAGGCTACTATAGTAGGTTTATAGCCGGATTCTCAAGGATAGCCCATTCTATCACTTCCTTGCAAAGGAAGGGGAAGAAGTTCTAGTGGACTGAAGAATGTGAGAGCAACTTCCAACGATTGAAGCAGCTGCTAACCAGTGCTCCAATCCTGAAGATTGCAGATCCAGACAAGGATTATGTAGTGTGCACAGATGCGTGTAAGGAGGGGCTGGGAGGAGTTATCAGCCAAGAGGGATTTGTAATTTGTTATGAGTCCCGAAAGTTGAAGGAACATGAGAACAATTATGCCACTCACGATTTAGATCTAGCAGCAATCGTCCACACCTTGAGGAAATGGAGAAATTACCTCATGGGCAAGAGATTCGAGTTGAGAACAGACCACAACAGTTTGAAGTATTTATTTGATCAGCCGACTTTAAATGTGAGGCAAATCAGATGGTTGGAGTTTCTGTGCGAATATGACTTTGATATCAAACATATCAAAGGGAAATAAAATAAGGTGGATGATGCACTCAGCAGAAAAGTGCATGAATTACATGCTACAGCCATTAGCATGTACCAGACTGAGATGAAAGACAGAATTTTAGAAGTTGCCAATGCCGATTTGCAATACAAAAATCTTGTAGCAAAGCTACAACAGCGTGAGAGACCACAGACCCAGGAAAGTTACACTTTGGGAACTAGTGGTTTACTTTTGTATAAAACAGAGTGTATGTACCTAATACCAGAGAATTGAAGCTGGAAATTCTAAAGGAGATGCATAACGTGGCTTATGCTGGACATCCGGGATATCAGAAGACTGTGGCAGCAGTCCAAAACCATTATTTTTGGTCGGGTTTGAAGAAAGAAATCGTTGAATACATCGCAAGATGCATGGAGTGCCAAAAGGTTAAGGCGGAGCATAGGCACCCAGCAGGGTTGCTGCAGCCTTTACCTATTCCTAAATGGAAATAGGACGTGGTAACAATGGATTTTATGACAGGATTGCCCAGGACAAGCAAGCAGCATGATTCAATCATGGTGGTGGTGGATAAGCTAACTAAAGCTGCCCATTTTATTCCACTAAAAACCACCCACAGAGTAGCATATGTTGTTGATATTTTCCTAAAAGAAGTCGCACGCTTGCATGGAATTCCTAAGACAATTGTGTCTGATAGGGACCCGAAATTCACTTCGAATTTCTAGAAAGGACTGTTTAAAGGATTCGGAACGAATCTGAACTTTAGTACAGCGTATCATCCTGAGTCTGATGGACAGACAGAGAGAGTAAACAGATTAATAGAAGACATGTTGAGAATGTATGTGATGGATAAACCATCAAGGTGGGAAGACTACCTGCATTTGGTAGAATTCGCCTACAATAATGGGTATCATGCATCATTGAAGATGAGCCCGTTCGAAGCGCTTTATGGAAGAAAGTGCAACATTCCAGTGAGCTGGGATAATCCAGCTGATAGAGTAGTAGTTGGGCCTGAATTGCTCAAAGAGTTGGAAGATCAAATGATAAAAATTAAACATAATCTAAAAGATGCCCAGGACAGGCAGAAAAGTTACGCTGATAGTAATAGAACCCATAGAGAATTCAAAGTGGGTGACCATGTTTTCCTGAAAGTGAAAACTAACAGGAGTTCCCTCAAGCTGGGAAGTTGCGCCAAGTTGGCAGCAAGATTTTGTGGGCCATTTGACATCCTGGAAAGGATCGGGTCGGTTGCATACATGCTTGCATTACCTTCATCTATGACTGTACATAATGTATTTCATGTCTCACTGCTTAAGAAATATGTACCTGATGCTAATCATGTTATCGATTGGAATGTGATTCAGGTGGAACCAGAGGGTGTCCTGCAAGTGCATCATGTGCGCATATTGGACAGGAAAAGCAAACAGCTCCGGAATCGAGCTATAGAACTTGTAAAGGTCCAGTCGACATGGTACGGTCCTGAGGACGCGACATGGGAGCATGAAGAGGTTATGCAGGCAGAGTACCCACATCTTTTTGAAAATTTTGAAGGGCTTGCAGATGTTGTGTAAAGTTGCACTGAGGACAGTGCAAAAATAAGGGGAGGGGGATTGTAGTGTCCCCAAGGCCGAGCCCCGTTGTAAACCGTGTTTTGAAAGAAATTGTAATTATGTTTTATAGGCCGATGAGACAAGTTCTTATAAGCGGGAGACTTATGTGTTGTTAGGCCAGAGAGCCTAAGTGTTGAAGGCCAGGGGCCTGTTGTTGTATATGTAATCATGCAAAACAATTAATAAATATAAACACCTCTAGGTGCAGACCGACCACGATGAATGAGTGAAGGGGGACTGAGAGTCCATAGAATGGGCAAGGAATTAGGGGTTGGAGGTAGGAAAAAGGGGCTAAGTGTTGATCCTAGAGGGCTTAAGCCTTGGGAACAATATTTTAATATTATTCATAAAGAGAAGTGCATTATATGTTTTAACCTAAGTCCTTTTTGGAAGGACATGTGATTTCCAAATGGTGGGAGGCACGCACGTTGTCGGAATGCATGCAGTCACATGCGTGACAAGTGTCAACCCTGACCATGCGATAAAAGCTGCGATGAGCCGTGTTGGGGGTTCCTCCTCCATGGGACTCACGGACTGCCATAAGGGAAGGGGTCTGACTCTTGGAGAAAAACCCTTGTACATCCTCTGAACTGTTCGAACCTGCGTTGACCCTTGCGTGGATTGTCTGTCACGCATTCCCGACACCAGAGTGTGAGTCTATCTTGGGCAGGGCGGATGGGAAACGAGCATTCTGCCGGGGTAGGGGGAGTCTGTGTAATTCCCTGCAGAAATTGCTTCTCAGACATTTTCCAAAAATTCACACCGTGAGACCTGGTTGCCGTGGTTGAGCTTGTTCTGAGAGGCCTGAGTCTGTATTCCCGGTTGATTGTGGTGGTCATGCAGAGATGGATTGCACGTGAATTGTTGCCCAGTGCAGGTGGTGATTGAGCCTGTGTGTGATCTCTCTCTAAGTGAGGGATGTGGATGTTGTTGGAAGAGGTTTCTTCCAAAGAGTGTCCAGCACCAGCTTCAGGCTCTGAGACTTCCTGATCTGGACTGTTGTCGAGACCCATAGAGGGAGGTTAGCACCGATGGACTATGCTTGTGAAGGTGTATACTCCCGGGTGGAACAGGCATGTGGGGAATGAGAGTCTGGTAGTAGTGGGCATAAGATGGCATCCTGGGGAGAATCCTTCCAGATTCTAAATGTTGTTTTCCCTGTAACCTCAACCTAGCTAGGATTCCTTGCCTTGGGGGTGGAGCTTAGTCCCAGCTCGGGGGTGATCCACTGCTGAGTTGATGAGCAGTGTGGTCTAAGGCTGGGTGGTTCGTGGAAGGCCTACACTTGGTTGGTGGATCCACCATTATTACAAGATAAGTGTCTAACTATGTTTTATCACATTTTATCGATATGTTTTGTATCTCTATGTATTAAAATGATCATGCATTATGTTGTGCATTGGGATTAATGTATTTGCCATGGATTATTTATGTTAAAATTTCTCTTATGAGTACTCTAAGATTAAATGTATTTCATTGCGTAAATGCATGTGATTAGCTATGAATGAGAATGTGTTATTCCGTGTAGTAACACCTACACAGTAGCCAAGGTGCACTACAGTTTTTCTGGGTTATCTTCCAAGTAGTCTTATAGTAACCCAGAGTAGTTGAGTGAAAGGGGTGTTACAGGTTCCATCATTCTAGTTATACGTCAAGCCGTTTGGATGGGGCAAGGACAGGTGGTTTTAGCCACCTTCCGGTTGTAGCTGGAGAACATAGGGGATTGTAGCCTCTTTCTGGTTGTAGCTAGATATTTGGGGAGTTGGAGCTTCCCTGAGGTTGATTTCTGAGAAACTAGTGGGTTGGAGCCTCCTTCCAGTTGCAGCTGGAAAACAAAGGAAGTCGGTGTTTCCAATGGATGTAATTCTTCAAAACATATAAGAAAAATAACTTTGTGGTTTTCTCTCGCTTTGGGTTTCCACGTAAAACACTGGTGTATTGTGTATGTGTATGATTGTTCATTTGTTCATTGCTTATTTACTCTGCAGTTATTGGATGATAATGATACATTGATATAACACTTGGATTATATGGTTTAAAAGGATTAAATTTATCTATTATTGATTCACCCCCCTCTTAGTAATCCAACAATTTGTATCAGAACAGGTTCCTTCAGAAATCAGTTTAACCACTAAAAGGTAGATCATGGAGAGAAACAACTTGTATAAAAATGGAATAGCATGGTTTGATGGACATAAGTATGCATTTTGGAGCATAAGAATGAAGACATATATACAAGCACATGGATTTGAAATTTGGAAATCAATTGTATATGGATACACAGTACTAGCAGTTCCGCCAACCAATGACAAAGAAGTGAAACTCGGTCAAAATAATTCCAAAGCCACAAATGAACTTCTGAATGGTCTTGGTGAAACAGTATTCACCAAATTTTCACATTGTAAATCCGCTAAAGATATTTGGGACAAACTTCGAAATATTTATGAAGGAGATTCAAAAGTCAAAGAAACAAAGCTTCAAACTTACATAGGTCAATTCGAACAATTGAAAATGAAGGAAGATGAGAATATTGCAACTTACTTCTTACAAGTCGATCAAACAATAAATGCAATCATGGGATTGGGAGAAGAAATTAAAGAATTTGTAATTGTTCAAATGGTACTAAGATCTCTTCCTACGAGATTTGACCCTAAGATATCAGCACTAGAAAAAAGAGCAGATTTAAACCCAATAATCATGGACGAACTACATGGAATATTCACAGCATATGAAATGAGAACTGAACAGGAAAATCAAGATGTAAAAGAAGCATCCTTCAAAGCATCAAAAAGATCAAAGAAAAAGGGAAAGCAACAAGAAAAAGAACATAGCAGCAATAGTGACATCTCAGAAGATGATGAAGAAGTGGCCAACTTTGTCAAAAAGACTGAACAGGGGAACCGACATAAGGCATAGAAGTAATCTTTCTTTAATTTGTTTTAATTGTGATGGTATTGGTCATTTTTCTAACAAATGTTCTCATAAGAAAAAGAAAAATGA
>ML788608.1:458213-469667 GCA_009831015.1 Picea engelmannii
CATATAAAGGAAAAAGAACCACAAATAAAGTTTTCAAGAAAAGCTTATGCACCAAATAATACATGTCATCATCAGATGAAGATGAAGTCAGTGACAGTGAGACAGAAAGAGTTTTATTCATGGTAGTATAAGGCTATGATAAAGAAGACTCTGAAGAAAAATATAAAGAAGTCGAATAAGAATATGAAGAAGTCAAAGAAGAAATTGAAGAGGTAGAAGTTGACTACCAAGAGGAATTGTTGAGAGCCATAGAAGTTATCAGAAGAGAAAAGAGAAAAAACAAGAATCTACAAGTGGAACTAGACAAGAAAGAAGACACTCAAGAATTAGAACAAATGATCAAAAATTTGAAGGTTCAAATTGAAGAAGATAAAAGAATTGAAGAATCACTCAAAGAATAGCTAGAAGGAAGAGATGAGGTCTTCAAAAGAAAAATATGCAGAACATCTCAAAAGTTTTGAATGACATTATCAACGGTCAAAGGCCTAATCAAGACAATTTTGGAGTTGGATACAATCAGACAGAAAATGGATCAAGCTCCAAAATAATAGAACAAGAAACATATCCAAAAAGATATGCATAAACAATCAAAGGGTATAGGAAGGTCTATAGAGAAAATTATAGGGACACTCCTCCACCAAGAAGATTCATATTTCAGAATCCACGAATGACAGAAATAGATAGGTATCAGGAAGAAGAAGGATTCATAAGAGCACCTCCTTTCAAAATATCTTCAACTCCCAAGTATCAAACTATATTTTTTTTTTTATGTTATGCATGTAATAATTTTGGACATAAAGTTGTGAATTGAAGATCTAACAATAGGAACATAAACAACTTTGAAATTCATACACAAAAGGGTTATCCAAGAAGGCCTAGTGAAACATAGAGAATAAGTTACAACAGGTTTGAATCATTAAGCAATGAAGTGGAATGCTACAAGTGTAACAAATTTGGACACATGGACAAAGGTTGTAGAATGACAATCCATCCTAGATAACCACAATAGAACAACAACAATTACGGACATGAACCTCATAAAAGGACATGGATAAGAAAGTAGAATCAATACAGCAATGAATAATGCACACTCGCTCTACAAGCTAAGCGGAATAAACGTGGTTGGTATGTTGACAATGGTTGTTCAAAACACATGATAGATGATAGAGACATGTTTCTTACATTAAGAAAGGAAATATATGGATCAGTCTCCTTCGAAAATCATGATTTAGCTAAAATCATTGGAAAATGCACAGTTATAACTGGGAACAAGAATACAAAAGAAAAAAATGTTCTACTAGTAGAAGATATGAAACATCATATTCTAAGTGTGAGTCAAATGTGTGACCAAGATCATTAAGTTACTTTCGATTCACAAAAGCGCGAGATAAGAAAAGAAGGTTCAGGAAAATTGATTGCTACAACTGCGAGAACTTCAAGCAACATATATGTGTTAAGTGAAATTGGAAATGAAAAGTGTTGTCTAGGAAAGGAAGATGAAATTTGGATATGGCACAGAAGAATGGGTCACATACATTTTGATAACCTTGTCCAAGTTAGCAAAAGAGAAGCAGTCAGAGAAATGACCCAGATCACGAAACCAACCAACACTTTATGCAAGAATTGTCAACAAGGAAAGCAAACAAAGACCAGGTTCAAATCAAAGGAATATTCAACAACAAGACCACGAGAAATTGTGCATACTGATCTATTTGGACCAACTACAACAAAGGGTTTCAAAGGTGAGAAATACTTTATGTTATTAGTTGATGATTATACAGGAATGATTATAGTTTGATTTCTCAAGAATAAGTCTGAAGCTTTTGAAAACTTGAAGATCTACAAGGAAATGGTTGAAAATGAAATGGATTCAAAAATCAAATGCTTGAGATCTGATAATGGGGTAGATTTCACTTCAAAGGAATTTATGGACTACTGCAGCAGTCATGGAATAAAATGGAAATTATTTGTTGCTAGGACACCTCAACATAATGGAGTTGTTGACATAAATAACATGACAGTACAAGAAATTGCTTGAACAATGCTAATGGATTCCAAATTGACATATATTTTTTGGACACAAGTAGTGCATACAACAGTTCACATTCAAAACAAATTAATGCTCAAAAACGACACTGACAAAACTCCCTACGATCTATGGAAAGGAAGATGACAGAAGATGGCAGAATGGGAAAGTTTGACTCTCATATGGATAGAGTACTTGTTGGTTACTGAAGTACAATGAAGGCATACAAGTGTTACAACCTGATATTGAACATAGTTGTGGAAATCATCAATGTAACAATTGATGAAATAGGTATGCACGAATTAAAGGAAGAAGAAAATGAATCAATGGAACAAATTTACGAAGAAGAAACAAAAGATGAAAAAGAAGTAGAAGAGGAAGATGAAAATGATCCAACAGAAGAAGAAGAGAAAGTTCAACAAGTGCCTCCAAATACACCTAGCAGACGAGTACAGACAAATCATCCTTCGGATCAAATTATCGGAAACAAAGATGCAGGAGTTGAGACTAGAAGAAGAATATGTTCACCAGAACAAATGCACCTAACACTCTCATATACGATTGAACCAACCTGTTTTGAACCAGCAAGGATGAATTTTGGAATAAGGCCATGGATGAAGAATTGGATCAAATAGAGAAAAATGACACTTCGGAATTGGTTCCAATACCAAAGGATAAGAATGTGATCGGCACAAAGTGGGTATTTAGGAATAAATTGAATGAAAATAGAAATGTTTCAAGGACCAAAGATAGATTGGTATGTAAAGGATATGCACAGGTTGAAGGAATCAACTTTGAAGAGACATTTGTCTCAGTTGCCAAAATGGAAGCAATCTTATTGCTTTTAGTTTATGCATGCTCCAAAAATATTAAAGTGTATTAGATGGATGTAAAATCATCTTTTCTGAATGGGGAACTTGAAGAAGAAGTATACATTGAACAACCATAAGGATTTCAGTTTTCAGAGAACACAAATTATGTGTGTAAATTAAAGAAATCCTTGTATGGTCTAAAACAGGTTCCTAGAGCATGGTATTCTAGACTGGATAAATATCTACAGTAGGCAAGATTCAGAAAAGGAAGTGTAGACAACAACCTCTACATCAAGGTAATTCAAGATAGTATTTTATTAATTGAATTTTATGTTGAAGATATTATTTTTGGTAGTGATGATGATAGGTTAAGCCATAAATTTGAAAATGATATGCAGACTGAATTTGAAATGACATTACTTGGAGAACTATCCTTCTTTCTGGGACTTCATATAAATCAAAGAAACCAAGGAATTTGTATTTCTCAAACCAAGTATATCAAAGAAATGCTAAAGAGGTTCGGAATGAAAGATTGCAAACCAGTTATCACTCCCATGAAAACCAGTTGCAGTTTGAGCAAAGATGATGATTCAAAGTCTACAGATCAGAGGTAATACAGGTCAATGATTGGTAGCCTACTATATGTGACAGCATCCAGACCAGATGTAATGTAGGCAGTTGGATAGGTGGCACGATTTCAATAAGCACCAAAGGAATCACATGTATTAGCAGTGAAGAGGATTTTCAGATATCTCAAAGGAACAGAAGAGTTTGGATTATGGTATCCAAAAGGAAAGGATCTATCACTTTTTCCTACACAGATGTAGATTAGGCACGTTGTATTGATGACCAAAGAAGCATCAGTGGAGCAACGTTCTATTTGGGTGAGTGTTTAGTACCATGGCTAAGAAAGAAACAATCATCAGTGTCTTTATCTACAACCTAGGCATAGTATATTGCAACAACAACATGTTGTAAACATGTTCTTTGGATGAAACAAACTCTGACAGATATACAAGTTGAGTATGATGAGCCCATTCCAATCTATTGTGATAATACAAGCGCCATCAACATCTCAAAGAACCCGGTGATGCACTCCAAGATGAAGCACATTCCAATCAAGTATCACTTTCTACGGGAACAGATTGCAGAAAAGAACATCAGAGTTGAGTATGTGGGCACAAAAGAACAAGTGGCAGACATCTTTACAAAACCACTTCCACGAGAATCCTTTGAGTATCTTCGTCAGAGACTCGGAGTTATTTATACTCCAAAATGAATTCTTTTGAATGCTTATCTTATATGTCTTAGATGTATGCAAGGAAGCACCATAAAGAAGATAGTTCAGTTAGGGGGAGCAGCCCCAGATGGAAAAATACCTTTGCCATTGATGACAAAGGGGGAGAAATTTATCATATGCAGAGGACAAAGGCATGGTTCCAGGGGGAGAATGAGCAATATAAATTCAGTATTGCATGACATGATTTCAGTATTTCATCAGAGTGTTTCCATCAATGCCAAAGGGGGGAATTGTTGATTAAGGTTGGTTGTCATTGATGTCAACCCTTGAAGAAAGTTGGAGAACCAAGGTTTGGGTAATGGACCCAAGTTTGTTCGATGGATAATGGTATGATTTTTGATATATTTGCAGGTAATACTATTCTATATGGATATTACATGTCATTTCATTTCTGGTGGTATGTGGAATGTCACATAACTCCTCACGGTTAGAGAGTTATGGTCATGTGAAGTTGGAGAACCCTCATGAGTCATCTAGAAGCCCAAAAAGGTAAAAGTAATCAAAGTGGATTAAGAGTTTTTTAGAAGGTAAATAATAAAGTGAAGTGATGAGTGTACTATAATTCAAAGTGAATACAAAAGAAATTGTTTAAATAATAAATTTAATGGAGAAATTACAAAGTTGACAAGTGCTTAGAAGTGGTTTAGCCCTAAAATAAGGAAAGTGGTTTAAGATGGTTAGAAGGTAACCCCTTAAGGTAAAGTGAGGTGATGAGTGTACTATAAGTCAAAGTGGATACAAAATAAATTATTTAAATAATAAATTTAATGGATAAATTACTAATTGGACAAGTGAGTAGAAGTTGGTTAACCCTAAAATAAGGAAAGTGGGTTAAGATGGTTAAAAGGTAACCCCTTGAGGAAGCTACATGAAAATATAAATAAGAGGCAAGGCTCTCTCATTTTATATCAAAATTGAGAATATTGAATATATACAGGTGACTAAGGTAACCAAAGGATATCTAAGCCGAATTTCAAAGAGAAGGTGAAGTAAAGAAGGCCAAAATTCAAGGGAGGGTAAATTATTTTGATGATGTTTTCTAAGGTATGTTATTTACAGGTTATCTCACCATTTTTGCAATAATTTTTTTTTTAGAATGATTCATACCATGAAATTGATAGGCCATTGAGAAAACATATCCAAGTATCTATTGGATAAATTTCATCTTGTGGGTCATTGTATTTTTGGAGTTACACTCCGTGGAAAATAGGGTTTGTGGCTAGTCCTGAAACTAGTCTAAAACAAGTGTTTCGGGTAAAAACGTCATAAATTATTCATAAAAGATCCTTATTAAGTACGAAAAAAATTGTTGGTTATATTATAGTCTGTAGTATTATGTGTAAATTTTCAAATCCATACAACAAATATTCTGTGTGAGGCACGCTCTACACGTTTGCTCTCTAGAATAAGCCAGAATTCAACAAGGTATGTCATTTTTGCTATAACTCCTTTTCTGAGAGGTGTCAAGCAGTGACACCTGGAGGAATTGCATAAAACACACTGAAGAACAATGTGTACTATTTTCAAATCTTTATTCATTACAGGTACATAGTTATGATTATTTCAGGTTAGGGTTGTTGACTAATCCAAAACTAGTCATGTGAGACTAAAGAAAAGTTTGATGAAAATCTAGTCTCTTGTTGTTAAAGCTAAGGATGGTTTGCAGTTATGTGATCATATACACCAGGTCTATTACAGAGTTAAAAATCATATTTGGATTATGAAATTGATGAGGGATTTTGGCTAAGGTACATGTTGGGTACATGGTTGAGACAAGTAGTTGATGAGTTGGCACATTCATGAGGTACATACTGATGATATTGGTACATATTGATGAGTCATAGTTGATGATTAGTTTATACATGATTGGTACATACTTGGTACATGGTCGTATGCACTTGTTTATGGTATAGGTTGATTATTGTTGGGTATGTGTTATGTTCTTTGCATGAGTTATATTTTTTGGGACCACATTATATTTAGGTGGTTTTTTGGCACATGGTTTCTTTGTCGATGGTTTTCTTTTTCCGGTTAAGAAATTAGGGTTTTGGACTAATCCAGGTCATTGGGTTAGGGTTTTGGATGTTGTTGGATCCTATATGTATTTTGTATTGTAAACATTGTAACATGATCAATAATATAGAATATGTTGGTTTTCCCGGTTTGGGTTTCTAGGGGAAAAATCTCTGTTTAATGTTTGTATTTTCCATTGTACCTTTTATGTTTCGTTACTAAATATATGTTTGCAGTAGATATTGTACAAGGTTAGAATTTACATTCGGTATCAGAGATTTATTGGCTTCAGGGGGACGCCTTTGTGGTCAAGGGTTTGGCTTGGGACTGTGATAAGTCTTGTTACAATGGAAGATCTGTGGTATTTTTTTTCAGGTGAAAAGAAATGGAAAGAAATTCGAAGATGGAGATCGAGAAGTTTAATGGGAAAATTTTTGAGTTGTGGAAGCTCAATATGGAATATTTGTTGGTGGACAGATATCAGTGGATCGCAATAGATCCAAGTACTGCACCTACAGGAACTTCTACAGATGACTGGAAAAATTTGGATTGGAAGGCCAAGAGAACAATCTGACTGTGTCTCTCTAATTCAGTATTATTGAATGTGTCAGAGGAAGCTACAGCCAAGTATTTCTGGGAAAAGTTGGGGAAGTTGTATCAGTCTAAGTCCCTGGTAAATAAACTATTCCTGAGAAAGAAGTTGTATAACCTGAGGATGGGAGATGGAGACTCAGTGGCAGAGAATTTGAATGCCTTCAATACTGTGGTAAGTCAGTTAGTATCTGTTGAGATTAAAATTTCATATGAATATAAATGTATCAATTTGTTGTGTTCTTTACCGGACTCGTGGGATAGTCTAGTTGTGGCCATAGGTAGTAATACAACTTCCTTGAAGTTTGAAGAAGTGATCTCATCCTTGTTGTCGAAGGAGATGAGATGAAATAATATGGAAGGACATAACACATATGCATTATTTGCAAGAGGACGTTCCTAGGAAAGAAATAGATCTAATTTCTCAAGTGGGAGATCTAAGTCTAAGGGTAGATCTAAATATCCCGGAAAGTTTGTAACAGTATGTTGGAGATGTGGAAAATAAGGGCACTACAAGAAGCAATGTATATCCAAAGTTGAGAAAAAGAAGGAATCTAAAGAATCTCCTTCTACAGAAGAAAATACCTCCAAGGAAGAAGGAGGAGACGTGTACTTGGCCTCTTCAAGAACACATGTATATCATGAGTTGTGGTTGGTTGAATCTAGTGCATCCTTTCATATGACTCCCCACAAGGAGTGGTTATGTGAATATGAAAGGTATGATGGAGGTAATGTTTTCTTAGGCAATGATTTAACAACCAGAATCATAGGAAGAGGAAGGGTCAAGTTGAGGCTCATAGAAGGAAGGATTAGAACACTGCCTGGTGTTCTTCACATCCTAGGTTTGGCCAGAAATTTGATTTTTGTGAGCAAAATGGATGATGCAAGGGTAAAAACAATATTTGAAAAGGAAACTTGTAGGATGGTTCGAGGAGCAATGGTGTTGGTGAGTGGAGTTCGGTTTGGAACTCTGTATAAGCTGCAAGGAAGCACTATTAGTGATGGGTGTAATAGTTCCATTATTCGTGATATTGGAGTTGAAGAAGAAAGAACTTCTACAGTCTCTGGAGAAAAGGTTATGATGTGGCATCAAAGACTGGGGAATATCGGAGAGAAGGGTCTTTGACTACTACACGGTAAAGGCATGGTTGAAGGTATGTCTAACTTCTCTTTGGATTTTGATTTTTTTGAACATTGTCTATATGGGAAGCAGAATCGGGTAATATTCCCCTCTGGTGCAACGAGGGAAGAAGGAATTTTACAGCTAGTTCATGGTGATGTTTTTGGACCTGTGTCGGTCCCATCATTGGGAAAATCTATGTACTATGTCTCATTTATACATGACTTCTCGAGGAAGACTTGGATATATTTCCTCAGGAATAAACCTGAAGTCTTTGGAAGGTTTAAAGAGTTTAAGGCTCTTGTTGAGAATCAAACAGAGAAAATAATTAAGGTGTTGAGGACAGATAATGGCAGAGAGTTCTGCGGAAATGAATTTGAAGAATTTTGTAAGAAGTGTGGTATATAAAGGCAGAAGAATGCTCCATATACACCTCGGGAGAATGGAGTTGCAGAAAGGATGAATAGGACGCTGATGGAAAAATCTTGGTGCATGCTCAGTGGTGTTGGGTTAGGGAAAGAATTATGGGCAGAGGTAGTGGGTACTACATGTTACCTGGTCAACATATCACCCTCATCAGCATTGGACAACAAGACTTCACAAGAGTTATGGACTGGTAAGGAACCTTCTCTCACACATCTCAAGGTTTTTGGCTACGATGCATATGTTCATGTTCCAAAGGAAAATAGGAGTAAGCTGGATAAGAAGGTTGAAAAGTGTATCTTTATAGGATATAAATATGGTCTCAAAGGTTATAATCTTTGGAACCCAGAAACTAATAAGGTAGTGTATAGCCGAGATGTGGTATTCAGATAAATGAAGGATGTTGTTAAACAGGAATCCCTACCAAGTAAGGAAGAACCAGAGAAGATATAGTTTGATTTAAAGGATGATGAATCAGACTCTACAGAAGAACATGAATCATATGAAGAATATCCTCATACTCCAGTATTGAGGAGGTCATATCGAGAAAGAAGGGTACCGGAAAGGTATAGTCCATCTGATTTTTGTTCAAATTTTTCTTTGTCTATTACTAATGATGATCCTAGAACTGTCAGGGAGGCAGTGGATTCAGAGGATGGAAATATCTGGAAAAGTGCCATGGATGAAGAAATGACATCTTTGGATAAGAATGAGGCTTGGGATCTAGTGGAGTTGCCAACTAGAAGAAATCTCATTTGCAGCAAATCGGTATTTAAAAAGAAGTTGAATGCAAAAGGAAAAGTGGAGAAATACAAAGCTCGGTTAGTAGCAAAGGGTTATTCCCAGGTTGAGGGAATTGATTTTGGTGAGATTTTTTCTCCTGTTGCCAAGTTAACCTTTATAAGATTTATGTTATATGTTGTTGTTGCATTTGATTTTGAAATAGAACAAATGGATGTGAAGACAACATTCCTACATGGGGATCTGGAAGAAGAAATCTATATGAAGCAACCAGAAGGTTATGTTGTGAAGGGAAAGAAGGAGCTGGTATGCAAGCTGAAAAAGTCCATGTATGGTTTAAAACAATCACCAAGAATGTGGAATCAAAAATTTGATACTTATATGTTGGGACTTGGCTTCACAAGAAGCAAAGAAGATCACTGTGTGTATTTTAAATTAATTGGTGATCATTTGATTTATTTGGTCTTATATGTGGATGGCATGTTGCTGATAAGAAAAAACGAGATTATCCAGGATGTGAAAACTTAGTTGTCCTCTAAATTTGACATGAAGGATCTCGGTGCTTCAAATTTCATTTTGGGCATGGAAATTAAAAGAGATCGGAAAAGGAGGAAACTCTAGTTAAATCAGAGAAAATATGTTGAGACAATATTGCAGAGGTTTAATATGCAGGAATGTAAATCAGTCAAGGTTCCTATTCCTGTTGGTGTAAACTTATTTTTGGATCACTGTACCAAGACACATGAAGAAGAGAAGGACATGTCTCATGTTCCATATGCAAGTGCAGTTGGCAGTTTCATGTATGCAATGGTCTGTACTAGACCGGACATTGCACATGCAGTGGGATTTTTGAGCAGGTATATGTCAAAACCATGGAAGGAGCATTGGAGAACAGTAAAAAGGGTTTTTAGGCATTTGTGTGGCACTGATAGCTATGGATTGTTCTACGAAGGAAGACCGAGATTGGACAGAGTGGTGGATATACATGACTTTTTGGATGTAGACTAGGCTGGAGATTTGGATCGTAGGAGATATACAAGCGGATATGTGTTTAACCTGTTTGGAGGAGCAATAAGTTGGATGAGCAAATGACAGGTTGTAGTGGCACTTTCAAAATTTGAATACATGGCAGCCACTCATGCAAGTAAGGAAGCAGTATCGTTACAAAGATTGTGTTCAGGTATTAGGTTGGTACAACAAGCTGTAAGGATAGAGTGTGATAGTCAAAGTGCAATTTTTCTTGCGAAGAACCTTTCTTATCATTCAAAGACAAAGCACGTTGATGTTCAATATCACTTTGTGAGAGACATGATTGAAGAAAAGAAAGTATCACTAATGAAGGTGGACACTTTGAAGAATGTTGCAGACTCGTTAACAAAATCTGTGATCACTGAGAAGTTCTCTTGGTGTAGAGGATCCATGCGTATTGTTGCCCTGGATTCTTGACTATGTAACCCTGTAACCCCCTATATGAAAAGAAAACAACAAGTGGGAGAATGTTGGGTATGTTTTATTTTTTTTGCACGAGTTATATTTTTTAGGACCGCATTATATTTAGGTGGTTTTTCGGCACATGGTTTCTTTGCCGATGGTTTTTATTTTCCGGTTAAGGAATTAGGGTTTTGGACTAATCCAGATCATTGGGTTAGGATTTTGGATGTCACTGGATCCTATATGTATTTTGTATTGTAAACATTGTAACATGATGAATAGTACAAAATATGTTGGTTTCTTGGTTTGGGTTAACAGGGGGAAAATATCTGTGTAATGTTTGTATTTTCCATTGTATCTTTTATGTTCCTTTACTGAATATCTGTTTGTAGTAGATATTGTACAAGGTTAGAATTTACAATTACAGGTTGTTTGGTACAATTTGGTGCATGGTTGATGCACTTGTTTATGGTAGAGGTTGATTACAGGTTGAGGTATAGGTTGATGCATGGTTCAGGTTTGTTGGTACGAGTTGTTTGGTGCAGGTTTATTGGTACATGTTTACAGCAGTATATCTCAAATTGATAGTGTGACAGTGGTTCCATCATTCTACGTATACATCAGGACAGTTGGATGGGGAAAGCACTGTGGTTGTAGCCACCTTTCGTTTGTAGCCAGAGATTTGGGGAGTTGGAGCTTCCCTCACGTTGAAGCCTGAGAAACTAGGGGGTTGGAGACTCCTTCCAGTTGCAGTTGAAAAAAAAATGAAGTTGGTGCTTCCAATGAATGTAATTCTTCAAGACATATAAGAAAAATCATTACGTGTTTTTCTCTCTCTTTGGGTTTTCACGTAAAACATTGATGTACTATGTATGTATATGATTGTTCATTTGTTCATTTCTTATTTACTTTGTAGTTATTGGATGATAATGCTACATTGATATAACACTTGGATTATATGGTTAAAAAGGATTAAATTGCGCTATTACTTATTCAC
>ML788608.1:469678-486258 GCA_009831015.1 Picea engelmannii
AATCCAACACCTTTTTGGTTCAATAACATTTCAAACTTGTTTCCTCTCATTTTCTAAGTAGTTTTCTGATTATTCCCCTTTGTTTGATGAACAACTATATTATGTTGTCCCAGAACTTTCCAATGACTACTTCCTTGCTAAATTATGAATCATGAGCAGAAATTTATGGACAATTGAAAATTGTCCTTTATGTCATGTAATATTTGTACAATTGTTCTCCTTTCTCATAGCCAAATTGGCTCTTGGACCATTGTTGGATCCTATCATAAGGTTTATAAGCCTTCTTTACCACTTTTGATGCAGGTCTGAACAAGACAAAACCCACGGGCTTCCTTCCTAACCCCTTCTCCTTCTTTAAAATAGTTTTTGGGCATTTAGCCCCTTTTCTTTGGCCCCTAATCTCATGTGACCATAGGTTGTGACCCAACGCTAAAAGATAGGCACTTATCTAGAGCCTTGGGAGCTTAGGGGATCCAAAAATTTGGGCTTCAGAAGATCTTGCTACTTCATGCCTTATCTCTCCTAAACGTTGAACTGGTGAATCCTTGCACAGTACATATTTGGAGCTTCAGGGATCCGATGCTTTGGAGCTTCAGGCTTCGGAGGTTCTTACAACTTCCACATTGATTTCTCTCGAACTTCGAACTAGCAAACTCCCATGTTGGCTCTCCAGAGCTTCACACTTTGGATACTTGGAGGACATATTATTCAAAGGTCATCATTCTATGCTTAGATCTACAGTCAACATGAGCTCTAGGACTCTAGCATTTGGGAGTTCTAATTGAAGCATCCAGTAATTCCTCTGAAGGTCGAACTGGAGAAGTTCTTCAGAACTTCCTGCTTCAGAGGTTTCGCTTCCTTATTTCTTAGTTTTACCCGATTTTTGGACTGACGAACCGTCGAGGTCTAGTTAGCATCTGTGTATCAATGTGCCACATAGTAGAGTTACGGAGTGAACACATGGCTTCGTCCAATAAATGACATGTGTCACATATTAATTGGGCACGAAGCACCCTTGGAAAGCCTGAAAAATTATGACACATGGTACGTATCCCATGTGTCCATGTCACCCTAGGTGATGTTGGCAGATTGTTTCACCTTCATGACTTCAAAACTTTGGGACTTCAGACTTTGAAGGTTTTTACCTCTTCACTCTATGATTTCCTTGAACGTCAAACTGGTAAATTACTGAATCGATGTCTCTTCAGAGCTTCGATGCTTTGGAGAACTTCACAACAAAACTCAAAAATTCTCATGAACTCTGAACTAGTGAACTAGTCCACGTCACTCCTGGTAACATCATCGCATCGTTTCACTCAAGAACTCTAGAGCTTCAAGCTTTGGAGGATTCCATAAATTCTACCAACATTTCTTACGAATGTCAAATTTCCGAACTTATGAACCTTCTGGGGTCAACTTAGTATGACTTTCATCAATTAAGGTGGTGACACATGGCCCCATCGTTGAGTGACACATGTTAGATCGTTATTGGTACAACAGGTCCTGTCAAAAGTACAAAACCATATGACACATGGAATTCCTAGGAGAGGTCCACGTCACCCCAGGTGACATCAACATGCCACATCACAATCCGTACTTCAACACTTCGTAGCTCTGGGCTTCAAAGGATTTCTCGGCTCAAAACAATGTTTCTTCCAAACATCGAACAGTCGATTCCCAAAGCTTTGGGACTTCGGGGCTCCAGGACTTCAGAGCTTTACTCAACACTTCTCCCCATTTCTTTTGAATGTTGAATTCTCAAAATCTCTGGTTCTTTATCACTTCGGCACTCCGGAGCTTCGAGCTTCGAAATATTTTACCTTATAACACTTCAAAATACTCAAACGCTAAACTAGCGAATACATCGATCTCATTAGCTCAACTTTCAAATAATTAATCTAGTGACACGTGGTCCCACTAATGGGCGACATGTGTCAGGTCCCAATAGGTGCTAGGGGCCTATCAAAGGTACAATTTTGACTGACACGTGGCATGACTAGGGGAGGTCCACATCACCCTTGGTGATGTCATCATGCCACATCATACCCCATGCTTCGGCACTTCATAGCTCTGAGATTCGGTGGATTTCATGAATTGTCACCATGTTTCTCCCAAACTCTGAACCACCAAAAAATTGATTCCCAAAACTTCGAGCTACGGGGCTTCGGGACTTTGGATCTTTTCTTAACATTACCTCTCGGTTCTTTCAAACTTCAAAATTCTGAACTACCAAAATTTTGCATGGTTGATCTGCGGACACATGTCCTTTCTAATCAAATGGTTTGGATGACTAGCTTTCAGACTTCGAGACTTCGGGAGTAAGTCCATTATTCGCACTTCACCCAATTTCCCCAAACTCTAAACCGTCAAACTACTCGGGGAAACAAATCCACTTCTCTCCTCCTCGTGGAACATCTACAGATGAAAATTACTCTGGTACATCGGAACTTCGTGCTCCAACCCCTTATGCTTAACAAAACGTAAACTTCATCGAAGTCACAAAGTCCAAAGGACTTGGAATTTAATTGTTGTACACCTTTTCCAGATCTGATGGCTAGGAAGGGTCTTTCTCCCCCCCAGCGCAGATCCTACGGCTCAAATTTAGTTTTGTGTCCCATAACCACGGTCGTTGTGGTAACTACTCTGCCACTTCTCTTGTGCTTTCCATTACCACCTAGGATCTCTCTTAGCGCCCCTCTAGAAATTTGTACATCAAATCCCTGTGGAATTTTTACTTCAAATTCCACATTCGTGGCCCATCCATGTTCAATGTTGAAATGATGAGCTTTGATACCAATTTGTGATGTGACTGGCCACCCAAGTCGAGGCATGCTACTACAATTATTCTTTGTTTGAGATCTTATATAAATTTGTAGTGTCCCCAACCATCTCATGGATAGGCCATGCCACCTTACAGAAAAACATACTTTCATTTGTGGAAAATATCATACTTAATAAATTAAAAACAAAATCTACTTTATGTTAACATACATAGAATTATGTTGAAACGTATAGTAAATAAACACATGTGTATCATACATAATGTAATTAAACATATATAAAGAGTACTTATCTATTTAAGAAGGACACCAACTATGTGTAGACATTCCATGAACCTCCCATCCTTAGACCACGCTACTCCAAGCTAACAGCAGTGGGTCACCCTCGAGCTGGGACTAATCTCCACCTAGGGTAAAGGGAATCCTAGGCTAGGCTGAGGTTACAAAGTATCTAGGAAGGATTATGTCCCCAGGAGTCTACTCACACCCACAGCTTATAGTCCCTCATTCCTCACATGCCTATCCCACCCCAGGGAGTGTGCCCCTTCTCTGCTCAACAGCCCTTCGGTTGCCCTGCTCCCCTTCCATGGATTCAACAATAGGTTGGACAGGAAGTCTCAGAGCACTACAACTTTCGTGAGGCTCCCTATGGGAAAATCACTTCCCCAATAATCTCTCTCACCTGGAGAGAGTTTCTTACTAACCTGCCAATCCAGTAAGGGTAATAACAACAACAAAATTGGGTATGGGATCTGGTAATGACAACAAGACACACCAGTCTAGATAAAATCATGGGCAACAACAACAAAATGTGTAACATTACCCGGCCATCAACACCACTGTCGAGCAACACTACCCAAACACCTTGTATTGAACAAACTAGCTCTAATACCAATTTGTAACATCCCCAACCATCACCAGGTAGAGAAATGATACTACGTGGAACATACATACATAACATACATTTTAATGAATATAAAACACTTAACACAAAATTACTACTACCATACAAGCTCAAAAATAATTTAATAGTAAGTCCTATATGCAACAGAACACATGATATAATTCAAGGTTCACAGACATGCATAATATACACAATTAAGTACATAAAGATACTTATCTTTTAACTGGAGTAAAATCCACCAACTGCATGCAGACCTTCCACGAACCTCCCAGCCTTATACCATGTTGCTCATAACTCTCAGCAGTAGGTCACCCCCAAGTTGGGACTAAGCTCCACCGGGCAAGGGATTCCTAGGCTAGGAAAGGTCAACAAGGAAGTCACACAGTTTCAAAGGAAGGATTAGCTCCCAGGAGCCACTTACACCCATTTCTCATAGACTCTCATTCCCCAGATACTTGTCCCACCCCAGGAGTATACACCTTCACTGTCACACAGTGCATCGGATGCTTCACCTCCCTTGCCTTGGGCTTCAGCAACAGGTCGAACTAGAACTCTCAGAAATATGTAGTAGCTATGGGACTCCCTCCAGGAGAAATCACCTCCTCAGCACACTCTCTCACTTGGAGAAAGTTTCTCACAGGCCTGACAACCTGCTTCTTAGATCCACAACCACTTCTCTCACTTGGAGAGAAAGTTTCCCATAGGCCTGACAGCCTGCTTCTTCATTCAATATTCGACTCAGATCCAACAAGATGAGGGCAATAACAAAGGGTCAATATGGTCTAGGAAAACAGAAGTTAGCAACCCAAAACAATTAAGGTACAAACATGGTTTTGGCCAATGCGGACATGCTAGTTTCACAAGGTAACACAGGTCAGTTTTCCCCCTCCCATGAGTGGTTTCTCGGATGACCGTGGATGTGAAGAGGTCGATGAAAGAGGAAAAATGGGTTCATACGAAGGATTTCCCCCACCGAACTCAGGCAGAGGATGGAAGAATGAGGGGAGAACCCCCAACACGATCTGACTCTTCAGATTTAACTGCATGTGCCTAGGTCGACACCTGTCTTCCTGGAGCTACATGCACTCCATTTTCACTCATTCCCTTTCCCTGAAACCTTAGGACAACACTCAACAATTGTCCACCTTAGCCTTTAGGAAATAATAATAAAATAGTATCCCCTTAAAGGTAATCCCCCTAGCTTAGCCCCTAGGCCCAAACACTTAGCCTCCTCCCTTACCCAGCCTAGTGGAAACTTATTCCTCCATCACTCTTTCTTCATGGTCGGTCCACACACAGCGATGTTCTTATTTTATTAATGATCTACATAATTACATATAAAAAATCAGGCTCATGGCCTTAATCATCTAGGCTCTCTGGCCTAATAAACATATAAGTCTTCATCTTATAAACACTTGGCTCACCAGCCTATAAACATAATTACAATACAACTGGGGCTTTTCCTTGGGGTATTACAATCCCCTCCCCTTATGTTTTCATTGTCCTCAGTGCAACTTCATTACACAGCATTAGCAAGATTCTCAAAATATTCAAAAAGATGCGGGTATTCTACCTGCATAGAATCCTCATGCTCCCATGTCTCCTCTTCAGGACCGTACTAGGTCCACTAGACCTTTACAAGATATATGGCTTGATTCCGGAACTGTTTGCTCTTCCAGTCCAATATGTGCACCTGATGCACTTGAAAGATGCCTTCTTGCCCCACCTGAATCACATTCCATTCAATAACATGATTAACATCAAGTATATATTTCTTAAGAAATGAAACATGAAACACATTATGTACAGTCATGGATGTGAATGCAAGCATATAAGCAACTGGTCCAATCCCTTATAGGATTTCAAATGGCCCACAATATCTAGATGCCAATTTGGAACAGTTTCCCATCTTCAGGGAACTTATGTTGGCTTTCACTTTCAATAAAAGATGATCACCCACTTTAAACTCCATGTGGGTTATGTTCTTATCAGCATAACTTTTCTGCCTGTCTTGGGCATCTTTCAAATTCTGCTTAATTTTCATCCTTTGTTCTTCCATTTCCTTGAGAAACTCTAGCCCAACTACTTCCCTATCAACTGGGTTGTCCCAGCTTACTGGGGTGTTTCACTTTCTGCCATAAAGTGCTTCAAACGGGCTCATCTTTAATGATGCTTGATACCCATTGTTGTAGGCAAATTCTACCAAGTGTAGGTAGTCTTCCCGTTTAGATGGTTTCTCCATCACATATATCCTTAGCATGTCTTCTATCACTTGGTTCACCCTCTCTATCTGTCCATCGGATTCTAGATGATAAGCAGTGTTGAATTTCAGATTCGTTTCGAACCCTTTGAACAACCCTTTCCAGAATTTTGAGGTGAATTTTGGGTCTCTGTCAGACACAATTGTCTTGGGAATACCGTGCAATCATGCCACTTCCTTCATATAGATATCAGCAACATTAGTTGCCTTGTTTGTAGTTTGTAATGGAATAAAATGGGCAGCTTTCATAAGATTATCCACCACCACCATGATGGTATCATGTTGCTTGTTGGTTATGGGCAATCATGTGATGAAATCCATTGTCACCACTTCCCACTTCCACTTAGGAATGGGCAAAGGTTGTAGCAAACCTGTTGGGTGCCTATGTTCATCTTTGACCTTCTGACACTCCGTACATATGGCCATGTATTCTGCAATTTCCTTCTTCATTACTGGCCAAAAGTAATGGCTCTTTACTACTGCCACAATTTTCTGATATCCAGGGTGCCCAACATAAGGCACATTATGCATTTCTTTCAAAATCATAATTTTCAATTCCTGGGAATTAGGTACATAAATTCTATTTTTGTACAGGAGTGTTCCATCCACTTCCAATTTATAATCTTCCACTTTTTGTAGCCTCTTACCTTGTTGTAGCTTTGCTACCAGTTCCATGTACCGCAAGTCTTCATTTGTAGCTTCTGAAATTATGCCTTTAATATTAGTTTGATACATGCTAATAGTCGTAGCATGTAGTTCATGCACCCTCCTACTGAGTGCATCAACCGCTTTGTTCTCATTTCCCTTGATATGCTTGATATCAAAGTCGTACTCACAAAGGAACTCCAACCATCTACTCTCCTAGCATTCAAGTTTGGTTGATCAAACAAATATTTCAGACCATTATGGTTTGTCCTCAGTTCAAATCTCTTTCCCATGAGGTAGTGCCTCCATTTCTTTAGAGCGTGTACAATGGCCGCCAACTCCAAATCATGAGTTGCATAGTTATTTTCATGTTCTTTCAATTTCCTGGATTCATATCATATTACGAACCCATTCTGGCTGAGGAATCCTCCCATTCCTTCTTTTCATGCATCGATACACACTACAAAATCTTCACTCGGATCTACAATCCTCAGGATTGGAACACGGGTTAACAACTTCTTCAATTGTTGGAATCTTCTTTCACATTCTTATGTCCATTGAAATTTCTTCTCCTTCCTTTGCAAGGAAGTGATGGGGTAAGATATCCTTGAGAATCCTGCAATGAACCTTCTGTAATAGCCAGCTAGAGCCATGAAGGTTCTAACTTTTGACACACTCTCCAGCGCTAACCATTCTCTGATGGCTTCTATCTTCTCAGGATCCATGAATATCCCATCCTTTGAAATGATATGCCCCAAATAATGGATCTTCTTTTGATAGAATGAATACTTTCTCAATTTGGCATACATTTGGTAATCCCTTATCACCTACAACACCATCCTCAGATGTTGTTCATGCTCTTCCTCTGACTTGGAATACACCAAGATGTCATCCGAAAAGACTATGACAAACTTCTCTAGGTATTCCCTGAACACACAATTCATTAGGCACATAAAAACAATGGGTCTGTTTGAAAGCCTAAATGGTACCACTGTGAATTCATAGTGACCATACCTTGTTCTGAAGGCAGTCTTGCTGATGTCTTCATCCTTTATCTTCACCTGGTGATACCCTAACCTGAGATCGATTTTTGAAAATATCTTGGCATCCTTCAACTGATCAAAGAGATCATTGATCCTTGACAAAGCATACTTTTTCTTACTAGTCACTTTGTTCAATTGTCTGAAATCGATACACAATATCAATATACCATCTTTATTCTTCATGAATAGGATCGGGGCACCCCAAGGTGACACACTTGAGCGTATATACCCCTTCTTCAGAAGTGCTTCTAGCTGCAATTGCAGGTATTTCATCTCTGGTATACTCATTCTGTAAGGAGTTTTTGACACTGGAGTTGTTCCATGGATTAGGTTAATATAGAAATCAATATATCTCTTCAGGGGTATTCTGAGTACCTTCTGGAATACATCCCAGAAATCCTTTAATACTGCATGGTCCTCAAGATTTGATACTTTGTCCTTAGATGCTTCCTCCATGTGGGATGCAAATAATTGATAGCCTTTCCTATAGCACTTCTTCAGTTGCATTGTTGAGATTTATCTGACAGTAATTGCCCTTGGGATTCCCTATACCTTCCTTGGGTTTCCTTCCTCATCCAGGCAAGTGAATGCCACCACATTCTAAGATGGCATGGTGCAAGTCCAACCAATCCATCCCAATTAGACAATCATAGGAATCTAAAGGTAAGATGTTCAATTCAACCCTTATGCCCAATCCATTCATGTCCACTGGACATGACTTAACCAACTCAACCATCTTTCTCTTAGCTCTTGTATCCAGCTTCACTAACCAAGATTTTCCATGCTTGCTTCTTGGTAAATGCAAACTTTCCACCAATATAGGATCTATATAACTATGACTAGCTCCTGAATCAATTAAAATAACAATGGCATGGTTGTTGATCATACCTTCCCCTTCAATCATGTGCGACTGATATTCATATTTCTTGTTGTCTAGGGTTGCATAGATCCTTTGTACTCTACTGCCCATGTTCTCCACTATTTATGATTGTTGAACCTTGTGGACAACTCTCACTTTGTTATTTATGTGGGGGAAATCTATGCACCTATGATTTTCTTTACAACCCTAACATTCTATAGGTGTCTACCTTAGCATTGGCCCACCTACTTCAGCCTTCCTGGTCTCTCCAAGGCCTGACTATCCTTGAGGACTATTTCTAAAAAAGGGTGGCTTAGCTCCCCTCTTCCTTTGATCCATATTGAAATTCTTCTTATCTTCCCAAGCCTTCCGGAAGGTAGGCTTTTCTCTTTGCTTCTCATATAAGCATTTTTCTCTTCTTATGGTTTCTTCCATAGTTTTAGGATCATCATAATGGATCTTATCACCAATGGAAGGTGGCAATCCGCTCAGATACCTTTGAATTTTGACAGTCTCATCTTTGATGAACGGAACATAATTCAGCAATTCCAAAAACCTTTGTTCATATTCATCAATGGTCATGCTACCCAGCTTGAGTTAAAAGAACTCTTTCATCTTTTTGTCATAGTATCTCTTAGTCAAGTATTTATTTTCAAAATACTTCTTGAATTCCTTCCAAGTAATATATTTCTCTTTAATGTGTTGCACCTGCACAAGTTGATCCCACCACATGAATGTCTTTCCTTTAAGTTGGTACATTTCAATTCTTCCTTCTACATGAGAGGAATAATCCTGCAGTTGGAAATATTTCCTCATGCCAACAAGACATGTTTCGACATCTTCCTCCTTCTTGTGTTCTCCATCAAACGTAGGAGGCTTAATCTTGTTCATTTCCCCCTTCAGTTCATCCACTCTAGATCTCCTATGTTTTCTGGTAGGAGATGGACTTGAACTACTGCGTGTCTCCTTATTGGAATGTTTCGGGGAGTGAAGATGATGCCTCCTAATTCTCCTTGATCTATCTTTCTTCTCAGGGGTCTTGCAACTCCTGGATTTGCTCGAGCCACTCTCCTTGTCCAACTTATTTTCTATCCTCTCCAGACTCTGCATCAACTTTAAGTTGAATTTCTTAATGATCCCTGGCCTTCATGAGCTTTATGTTATCTGCTCGGTGAGCCTAGGCATATTTCTGCAATCTTTCAATGATTTTCATGCCCTTCCTTATCTATCTCTTCTCCATGCCCATTGGAGTTCGATCCTTCAACCCCCACATGGACATCCATTCCTCTTGCTTCATTTTCTGAACTAGAAACATTATGTGCCTCCTCCATTTCTCTGCACTCAGTGGAATTTCGGTTCAGTTCTAACAATCATTGACTCTGCAACACAATGTGCAATCAACCGAAATTTGTCAGGCCATCAGTCCTTAAAAAATTCCACTGCATTCATAAACCAATCTGATTTAAGAAAAACGTTCAGATTTCATTCTTTGGAATTCTCGGTCAATCAATAACCCCCGTAGATCTCTTATTTATGAGATGTGCTCTGCTCTGCAATAATTTTTAGGCACTATTCCTTTTCTCTTAGCCCCCAACTCATGCGACCACAAGCTTTGGCCAAGTTCTAGATCGATAGGCGCTTGCTCATGACTTCGGGTTTCAAAAGTCTTCAAAGTACATCTCATCAATCTCTCGTAGTTTCGAATTAACGAACTCGCGAAGTAAGGTGGATCAACCATCCATGACTACCCAGCATCCAACGGCCGATACCCACTGTGGTACTTCAGGCATCGGAGCTTCGAGACTTCCGAGCCTCGGAACTTCGGGACTTCGGGACTTTAGAGCTTCGAAGCTTCAGGTTCCGGAAGTTTTCACACTTGCCTCCTTCCAACCTCCCGAATTCTAAATTTTTGCCTTCTTTACCCTCCGGGTCCACATGGTACATATGTCACTAACTCATGTGGTGGAATGTGTCATGCCTAGAAAGGTCCACGTCACCCATGGCGATGTCATATGGCCCCACCACATTTTGCTCCTTTTCTTCAAAACTTCGGGTTTGGGAAGTTTGTGCACCCACACACCCCACTTCTCCCGAGTTTTGAAATTACGATTTTCTCTTGGTTTGATCTAATAGTTGAGATTTTTCCCAGTTCTATGGTGTATATTTCCTCCAGGACGTCAGAGCTTTGGGCTTCGGAAGTTTGTGCATAAGCGCATCCCACTTCTCTTGATTTCTGAACTCCGAAAGGATTCTAGGATAACTCTCTTGCACCTTCTTTAGATTTGACGGTCGTAAAGGATTTCCCTTCCTTCCGAATAGATTCTACAGTCCCAACACCACCATTGTTGTGATATCTCTCCCTCTGGCCAAATACCACATTTGTCATGGTTTTACAATACCCCTACACCTCCTGAGCTTCATAACGCGGCCAAGCTAACCTATTGGCACTTAGGATGTTATGAGGTTCAAAATTGGTTCCTCTTGACACAAATTCCACTCGAAACCTTGGGTCCAAAGACCACTTAACCGGCCCATCCATGTTCAGTGTTGAAAACCTTGGCTCTAAACTCCAATTTTGTCTACTTCGAAAACAATTATTTTTCGAAGCTTTTGCTTCAACTTCCATTAACATGGCCCATCCAGGGTCAGCATTGAAACCTTGGCTTTGATACCAATTTGTAACATTCCCCGACAATCAACACCACTATCGGGAAACACTACCCAAACACCTTGTCTTGAACAGACTAGCTCTAATACCAATTTGTAACATCCCCATCCATCACCAGGCTGGGAAACGCTACTACGCGAAACATACATACATAACATGCATTTTAATGATTATAAAACACTTAACATAGAATTACTGCTACCATACAGGCTCAAAAAAAATTTAACAGTAATTCCTATATGCAATGAAACACGTGATATAATTCAAGGTTCACATACATGCATAATATACATAATTAAGTACAGAAAGATACTTATATTTTAACTAGAGTAAAATCCACCAACTTCTTGCAGACCTTCCATGAACCTCCCAGCCTTAGACCATGTTGCTCATCACTCTCTGCAGTAGGTCACCCCTGAGCTGGGACTAAACTCCACTGGGTAAGGGATTCCTAGGCTAGGCAAGGTCAACAAGGAATTCACACAGTTTTAGAGGAAGGATTCACTCCCAGGAGCCACTTACACCCACTGCTCACAGACTCTCATTTTCCACATGCTTGTCCCACCCCAGAAGTATACACCTTCATTTTCACACAGTCCATCGGATACTTCACCTCCATTGACTTGGGCTTCAGCAACAGGTCGGACTAGAATTATCAGAGATCTGTAGTAGCTACGGGACTCCCTCCAGGAGAACTCACCTCCTCAACACACTCTCTCACTTGGAGAGAGTTGCTTAGAGGCCTCACACTTAGGATGTTTTGAGGTTCGAAATGGTTCCTCTTGACACAATTTCCACTCGAAACCTTGGGTCCAAACACCACTTAACCGGCCCATCCAGGCTTAGTGTTGAAAACCTTGGCTCTGAACTCAAATTTTTTCTACTTCGACAACAATTATTTTCTAAACATTTTTCTTCAACTTCTATTAACATGGCCCATCCAGGGTCAGTGTTGAAACCTTGGCTCTGATACCAATTTGTAATGTTCCCCGACCATCAACACCACTGTCGGGAAACACTACCCAAACACCTTGTCTTGAACATACTAGCTCTAATACCAATTTGTAATGTCCCCATCCATCACCAGGCTGAGAAATTCTACTACGCGGAACATACATACATAACATACATTTTAATGAATATAAAACACTTAACACAAAATTACTACTACCATACAGGCTCAAACAGAATTTAACAGTAAGTCATATATGCAACAAAACACATGATATAATTCAAGGTTCACAGAAATGCATAATATACACAATTAAGTACATAAAGATAATTATCTTTTAACCAGAGTAAAATCCACCAACTGCGTGCAGACCTTCTACGAACCTCCCATCCTTAGACCACATTGCTTATCACTCTCAGTAGTAGGTCACCCCCAAGTTGGGACTAAGCTCCACCAGGCAAGGGATTCATAGGCTAGGCAAGGTCAACAAGGAATTCAAACAGTTTCAGAGGAATGATTAGCTCCCAGGAGCCACTTACGCCCACTACTCACAGACTCTCATTCCCCACATGTCTGTCCCACCCCAAGAGTATACACCTTCATTATCACACAGTCCATCAGATGCTTCACCTCCCTTGCCTTGGGATTCAACAACAGGCCGGACCAGAATTCTTAGAGATCTGTAGCAGCTAAGGGACTCCCTCTAGGAGAAATCACCTCCTCAACGCACTCTCTCACCTGGAGAGAATTTCTCAAAGGCCCAACAACCTGCTTCTTCAATCCACAACCACTTCTCTCACCTAGATAGAAAGTTTCCCACACTCCTGACAGCCTGCTTCTTCAGTCAATATTCGGCTCAGATATAGCAAGATGAGGGAAATGACAAAGGGTCAATATGGTCTAGGAAAAACAGAAGGTAGAAACCCAAAATGGTTAAGGTACGAACATAGTTTTGGCTGGTGCAAACATGTTGCTTTCACAGGGTAACAAAAGACGGTTTTCCCCCTCCCGTGAATGGTTTCTCGGATGACCTTGGATGTGTAGAGGTCGATGACAGATGCAAAACGGGTTCAGATGGAGGATTCCCCCCAGCGAACTCAGACGAAGGATGGAAGAATGAGGGGCGAACCCCCAATAGGATGTGACTCTTTAGTTTTAACTGCATGCCCTCAGGTCAACACCTATCTTCCTGGAGTTGCATGCACTCCATTTACATTTGTTCCCTTTCCCCAGAACATAGGACAACACTCAACAATTGTCCACCTTAGCCTTTAGGAAATAATAATGAAATATTATCCCCTTAGAGGTAAGCCCCCTAGTTTATCCCCTAGGCCCAAACACTTAGCCTCCTCCCATACCCAGCCTAGTGGAAACTTAGTCCCCCATCACTCTTTCTTCATGGTCAGTCCACACGCAACGATGTTCTTATTTTATTAATGATCTGCATAATTACATATACAAAATCAGGCTCATGGACTTAAGCATCTAAGCTCTCCGACCTAATAAACATATAAGTCTTCAACTTATAAACACTTGTCTCACGAGCCTATAAACATAATTACAATTCAGCAATATAACTGGGGCTCATCCTTGGGGTATAACAAAATGGATAGGGTGCAATATGGCTCAATAACTATGCAGTCATGCTACGCTTCATAGGAAAAGTATGTGTTAGCTTCACGAGGGTTGTAGGTTTTCAGATCTTTCATAAATATTGCAGAGATCAATGACTGAGGGGATGGCTCAGTGCTTGAGTCCGTGAGTGTGTGGGAAGCATGGTAAGAATGGAAGAGAGAACCCCCACAACGAACTGATTTCCCCACATAAAAATGCATGTCCCAAATCGGATACCTATCTTCATGAAGTTGCATGAGCTCCACTTATCATTCGTTCCCTTCCCACGGGAACTTAGGATAACTTCAGTTATTTCCCAAACCTTAGTCTTTAGGAAATAATAATATAATATTATTCCCTTAGAGATAATTCCTCTAGCTTATCCCTTTTTCCTAGCCTCTTAGCCCTTTCCCTTCCCCTACCTACTGGAGCTTAGTCCCCCATAACTCTTTCTTCGTGGTCGGTCTACACACAGTGATGTATTTATATTAATGATATGAGTATTTAGATATACAAAAATAGTATCATTGGCCTTAAGCAATCCAGGCTCTCCGGCCTAATTTTCACATAAGCCTCCCAACTTATAAACACTTGGCTCACTAGCCTATAGACATAATTACAATTCAGAAGGGGCTTAGCCTTGGGGTATTACAATGAAAATCCACTTTTTATATTTTTGTGCACCCTACTAAAATGGTGTATTATTTCCATGAGGTGGAATTCTACTATGTTGTGTTGATGATGATCCCAACAATCACTTGTATAACTCAATGAGTGATTTTTAGGTGATAACACAACCCTCATCAATGTTCCTTGGTTGAATATCATCACTTTTTTTCAGAAATTTCTATCTATACACCCCAGACACTTTAGGAGTATGTTTTGGTTCTTGGGAGAGGTACCCAACATGATTTCCATCTTCTTAAACTCAATGGTGTTCTCTTGCATAGTCTTCCCTTGCTTCTACCAGAAGTGATGCCAAAAACTCAATTGGGGTTATACATGCCCAATAGGGTATAATTAGGAATTAGTGAGGATTTTTAACACCTTCCACTTAGTTATTGATGGATTACCCTCTAGCCTAAGTGTCTTTGTAACATCCTAAGGAACATAACTAGTGGAATACACAAAAGAATAAAAAAATCCTGCTAAATAAATTCTTACAACTTACTAGCTACTTAATCATACATATTTAACCATTATCTAAATGCATCATGTTGAAATAACACATGCATACAACACATAACTCATTACATAAGCATATAAATCAGTCTCATACATAGATTTCATGCACAACAATTAAAACTCATAACGTAAGACATAAAACAGATAAAACACTTATATTTTTAAAATAGTTGTGCAACTAACTTCTTGTGACATATGTTCCACCCAAATGTAGACATTTTTTTCCAATATCAATAGCAAGCCACCCCTGAGCTAGGACTAGGAATCCACAAAAGAGAGTTGTCTCTCACTATCCACTCACAACTTTGAAAATCCCACAACCTACTAGCATTATCCTACAACTATCTTGAGTTTCAATTAGTTCTCTTCCTCTTGACCTGACCAATCGAAAGAATGTACCCATTCATTGATCTCGGTCCATCGGATGTCCCATTTATGTATCGGGGTCTCTCTGGCATATGTATCTAGTAATATCACTATTGGGAAACTCAAGGGAGATCACTACTAGGAAAACTACCAGAGAAACAAAAGAAATCACTCTTCAAGCCTAACAACTTGGCTATTTAGTCTTCTACTCCAAATATGCTCTAGAATTCACCGTCCATGGTTGTTCCATCTCCAGTTTTCTTCTTTTATGTTCTCTGCTTGTTGTTCATGCAAAACCATGACTGTCCAAAAACTACCTTCTTGGCCATACAAATTTCCTCTCCTTTGGCTTGCTTGATTGAATTACACTGTTCCCCAAAATGATTGTACTTAGTATCATGCTCCCTATTGAGCCTCATTTTTGTCACCTCCAATTGCCTTATCTTGTCCCATATCCTGACCAATTTTGCCTCATACATATGCACTATGTTTCTATTTCCTCAACAAACATGTCATTTAGCAATTATTGTGTATATATGAGGTAACTCACGTTGAAATCATAATTTGTTTGATTTCTTAATCAAATTGGGATTAAATGATTGTTTTTTATGCTTCTAATTACTTTGATTAATTTAAGCAGCTTTCATGACAAGGATTTATCTCATCCAGTACTCATCCTCAAGGCTCGTATGGTACTCCGCCTGTTTTGGTACTACAATATTGCAACTGTGTTGATATGGTACTCCTTCTATTCTGGTACTCCACCTATTTCGGTAATACAATATTGTAATTGTGCTCATCCGGTACCTATTTCTATGCTCATCCAGTACTAGATATAGTTCGAAATTTGAAATGCTTCTAGAAGAAAATCGGGGACATGGGTTTTGTCCAGAACGATGTTTACATGCGGAAAATTAAGTTATAATTAACCTATATCACACGTGCGGACCTCCAACTTAGGGGGAATGATTTTGGAAAAAAAAAATAGCAAAAATCTCAAACTGCCAACTTGTGCCTCGATTTCTGTGCAGATGGTATCAAATCTATCAATTATACGATATGGGTTTTGTCTAGAATGTGGAAAAATGAGTTTAAAGTGGGAAATTTTCCAAAATTCAAATTTTTTTAGAAGATATGGGTGGATCTCTAACTCGAATATGCCCAAATTGATGAAAAACCCAGATTTTTGAGATTTATCCTAAAATTGTAAAAATTGTTTTCTGAGTTTGGGGATTCGGTTTCATCCATTCCTCCATGGATTTTATGTATAAATAAGGTCTCATAGGTCTAAGGAAGGGGGGGGG